>CAJQUW010016242.1:0-150625 GCA_907163375.1 Prostheceraeus crozeri
AACTCAATGTCATGCCTCTCAAATAATCTTCTCATATGCTGATTTTCAAACTCTTTTCCTTGATCACTCTGAATTCTTTTTGGAATGCGACCTTCTCGAAAAATTGTTTGGAATGCTTTTGCTACTCCTTTTCCTTCTTTAGTTTTTAAAGGTTGAGCCCACGCATAACGCGAGAAAATATCAATGACGGTTAAAATAAAATTATTGCCCGAGTTATGTTTTGAAATGGAGGCGACATCGCACAAATCTGCTTGCCACTGTTCATCGATGTCATGAACAATATAATGGCGGGTGCGGTACTTCTTTTTCGGTTGTTTGTGGAGTGTATAGGTAGCCTGACCCTTTAACCATCGTTTCACTTGTGATTGTGGAAGACCACTCGCTTTTGATAATTTCTTGATAGATGCAAATCCTGCCGGATGTTTTACATCATAATAGATTGATTTCAAACGTTCAGTCGATGACGACTGACTCTTTTTCCTCCTTCTCATCTTTTTGCTTTCTTGCCTTTCTACATTTACAACAACTGCAGCATTTAGCTTTAGCGGTTTTGCGATCGTGTTCACATTGCTTAGGGGTTTCATTGTGAGAGCTGGCGCAGCAAGTGCAAGTGACAACGACATTCACCTCTGGCGGCTCATTACATGGCAAGCAACACATCTGCTTCATATTAATAGTCTGAGAACATGTATTTCCTAGGAGGAGCTGTTTTACGTTTTCCTTTTACTAGTTTTAGCGGCGATGTAGATCTACGTCGAGTTCTTCCTCTTGTTTGCTTAGTGAGTGTGGGAGGGGATGTAGCAGGTGACGTCTTAAACCAATTTGTTGGCATTTTCATCGTCTGAAGCATTGGAGCAGTAGCCACTGTTGAATCAAGTTCCTTCAATGTCTCATTATTCAAAGCAAATTTTGGTACATTATGCTTTTTCAATAGTTTAAGAAAGTATGTCCAACCAGGTGGAACATAGCCCTGACGGCGCTTTCTACGTGTCGCATACTGAATCAAGTCTTCATAACGTGAAGCATCAATCACTTTATTTTCATCTGTAATGATTTCTCCTCTATCATTTACATTGAGATGGGGTTCAATACTGTTGAAAAGAGATGTGGCATGTGCGCGAGATGCTAAAGGTGTAGCAGTCGATACAGAGTCACGCATCTTATTCTTCAAGTTTTTCAATTGCTCAACAGTTTCCGATTGTAATAATACAGCACGATGTGGATCTTTGATGTGAACATTTTGCTGATAATCTATTTCTTTCCTATACATTTGATTTGCAAGAGGTTGCTTTACTTGCTGCATGGCAGTCAATTGTACATATTCATCTTGAGGAATAACAATCATGCGAGAATAAGAACTCATAGTTTGTAGATAATCATGGGAGTTTTCAAAATATCACTTCGAAATCTAAATTCTTCCGGACACTCTTGCGTAAAGTCAATGAATAAGTAACCGTATGGTCTTTCAGTAGCTGCTTGAAAAATTTCAATTAAGGCTTTTGATCCTCTGGGTGCAACTTGTCGCGCTAAAATTTCAAATTGACTTTTATCTCGCGGATTCTTGAAAATAGCATAATAGTGTGTATTCAGGTTTCGTGTACGAGCTTCTTTTCCATCAGGAAACAAATTTTGTGTGATATAGATGATAAAGCACCTTTTATGATGTGCTGCGCGAGTGAACATATCTGTAACGTCTTTTGAATTCTTACTTTCTTTTAATAAATCATCCAATACAACAACATCATTAGACTGAAGTTTATCCACTGGAATAATTCCTTCATGTCGAATAAAGTTGCGACTTTGCAATTCCTGAAACAGCGACGGTTGATAAATACCATAACACCAAATCACTCGATTGATAGCTTCCTTAAACAACTCCCTTCTTTTATCCAATAAATTCAGCGTTAAAACAGTTTTACCTGCATGAGATGGACCTGATACAGTCCGAACTTTATCACATTGAAGTCTGAAATTCATTTTATTACTTTGAGCTTCAACATTTGCATAATTAACGCTTAGAGCCAAAGATATTACCCAATAGGTTGCCCACGGCAGGAGCTATCATTGGAAGTATTGCTGAAAGGAAACCGCCCTTTTGTGTTAGAGTTTTCCTCTTTCTTTGAAGGGTGACTTTAGGATTGGAGATGAAACGCAATTTCGTAGCATATCGCTTAAGTAACTTTCGTTGTCTTGGCGCTAATTTCTTCGTCCTCAACTTCCTCACATGAGAAATAATTTCACAAATGAATTTATCGTTAGCATGTCGTATAGCATTGTATCGCTGATTTGCTTTCATTCGTCGGAGAGCTTGAATGGCTGAAGTAAACTTTTGACTTTTACGTTTCGTCATTTTACGTTTCGCCATTTTCCGTGTTAGTCTTTGCTAAAACCTATCTTTACCACATTTGCATAGGTACTAACTATTGCGACATAAGTGACACTCGAAATGAGCAATATCACAGTGGTTACATTGGCAAAGTTGAATGCAATTACGTATGAAACATCGTTGACAAAAAGCATGCTTACATCTCTTGAAGATGCGCTTTTCATTTCCATCCTTTCGCTTACATACATCGCAACACATAGTTTCACCGTTACTGATGTCTATAGCAAGTCTTTTTGAAGATATGAATTTGCTAGCCTTTTCTAAATAATAGACGCATGTACAGAAGGAATATACTTCGAGAGTGAGCAGACATAGCTCGAAAACCAGTTGTGCTACAATCAAGTACCACTGCATTTTCAATTTTTCTTTATGGAAAGTTGAATGTGAATATCTGAAATCGCTTCAATCACTAGACTGCTACCATGATGGTTAAATGCGCTAAGACGTTCAGCAATTTTTATCATATGTCTTTTAAAAAATTCTTCGGGGTGATCTACCACTTCCATTGAATAAGAAGCAAAATGGAAAGAGCGACTTCCCACCTCTTCCTTTCCAAAATGACTAAACTTAATTTTCGCAACTAATCACGCCATGATAATGCTATCAGAGAATGTATTCATTAACTCTAGAAATAGAGTGCTAGCATCATCGACCACTGCTTCGATGTCGGTCTCATCTTTATGAAAATTTATCACATAATCTTGAACAGCTCCTTTTAAACTTTGCCTATAAAAATGTAATGTTCCGCAGTCGTTTGAGAAAGACATGATCGCCCTTTATCTAATCCATCCATTGCATGAAAACAACTCTTCTCATAGTAACATTTATTGAATAACGGTAACAAGCATGCATTATAAATCAATGGTTTGAAAGAGATAAAATAGATACAGCTGGTAACTATCATACAGCGAGCAATGATAACCATACAGGACTTTGGCAGTGTTGAGGTAAGGAGGAAAGAAGCATTGGTTATGAACGTAGCTACTACAACGAACAGACAATATAGGAACACACAAATCCTTAAAACGTTTCGTGACTTCATGGTAGTGTTGATTCACTCTACTATCCCAAGGCGGGAGCAAAATATCATCAATGATTAGATTGGGAAATACTTTCCTCTCCTTACCAGGATTATTACAAAAGATGCGTATAACATTGAAAGTAGCTAACCATCGTTTAAAGTCAATAAGAAGAGCACTCTCACAAGAAAAGCCATAGTCCTGCAAATATTTAAGATTAAGTCCATGAATGTGTTTTCTCGCCCATTGATCAACATTGGGATTGCAGTTGGCATGTTGATGATAGACACTGACAATCTGATATGTCCAATTGTTCATAGCAATAGCACTGAGCTCCTGTACAGGTTCACCCTCACAATCCATAAAAATGATGATAGAAGCCTAAAACGGAAATTTACACATCTAAGGAAACGATCTATAACATATTACAAAATGAAGAATTACATCGATGCTTTTCACGACAAAATACGCAAATGATATGATGGCAACGAAGAAGTAAAATGTATCTAATAAGACCACGTCTACGACACTCAAAGCACATAAGCGAATTGTCATAGGGTAGAGTTAGGAAAGGACTAGTAATTCTCCTTCTTTGATTTGCGTTTTGATGCAGCATTCTTCTCCGACTTGCGCTTCGTACCACTGCTGTTAAGGATTTGATCAATTATGTCATCCACGTTGGGTGGTTTTGGAATATATAGGATGGATTCCATATGCATGGAGAGAGAGGCTATTTTATTATCCTTGTGTCGACCATAATATAGCCCATTCACTTTGAAAAGGATATCCCAAATACCTTCTCCGAGCTCATCACATCTGATGGGTATTGAATGATCTCCATCCTTCTTATAGTAAGTACACCAATGTGATACTGGTAGGCAAATGTGATTACCATCCCAAATCTTTCTATAGGGAGTATCCTTGTCATCTCTCGCCTTCCACTCTTGAGCAAGAGGAGTAGGAATGTCCATATTTAATGTCACGTACTCCTCAATAATATCAAGTTGGTGGCGAATGTACGGACTCACGGGGATCAGTATGTAGTCCCCATACTGCTTGCGCATTATCTTGACATCCGTGGAAGGGAGCATTCCCGTTTGGAGTACTACGCTATGATCGTCATAACGCAAGACTTGTTTAAATTTACGCTGTAGCGGTGTAGGATTATGTACCTTGGTTGTTTCTTCCACTGGCCTCAGTTGTAGATGATCTGATCGTAGCGAACCTTGTAACGTTTGACCGCCATTTTGTCCTACTAGTGTAGCAGATGGAGTAGATGCCTGAAAATGAAAAAAATTGTATTAAGTTTACGTTCAAGGGAGGAGAGGGAGGAAAGTATCGACTTACCATTTTAGTTGGATAATAGAATAGGGAACTAGAGAGAGAGAAAATGTGCGTCCGTCACTCGTGTGATTCAACGATGGAATGATTCTCACTGTGGAAGGCTCGCTATTTATATCGAAATGCTTGATTCTCATTGGATGATGATCCTCATTGGACAATAACATCAAGCTGATTCCAAATCTGAAATCCGTTTTCCAATCCGATGCTTGGTTTTGGCGCTACAGCCCAAAACGTCCCAAATTCTAACTCTGTCGTTTTTCACCAATGTCCCAAAATCTTAAATGGCGTCTCACATCTAAACGAAGACAGATAGGAACAAACCGATTCTTTCAGTGAATTTGTCTCACTCTTAGCTTTCAAACGAGCTATGGCACGACAAAATCCGTCCACTGGAAGCCAAAATCGAAGCTAGCTCTCCCGACGGGGGGGTAGGGGGGGTAGGGGTAGGGGGGGGAGGGTGGGAAAAACTTGTCGACCTAACTTTTGACGAGGAAGACGATGGTAGCACTGACGCATCGAAATTCGACACTTTGGAAAAAATTTTCATTTTTACCGTACACAGTCACTCTGACACAGGATTTTTTCAACCTTTCCTAAAATCTTGTAACCGCTCTAACTTTTGAACGGCTGATCGGATTGACTCGCGCCAAAAAATGTCATAGGTTAGTTTTTCATCCTCTTTCGAATGCAACCCGAACGAACAGAGTCCGTCCACTAGAAGCCGAGATAGCAGCTAGCTCTCCCGGGGGAGGGGTAGGGGTAGGGGTAGGGGGGTAGGGGTAGGGTGGGAAAAACTTGTCGACCTAACTTTTGACGAGAAAGACGATGGTAGCACTGGCGCATCGAAATTCGACACTTTGGAAAAAATTTTTCATTTTTACCGTACA
Source organism: Prostheceraeus crozeri (assembly GCA_907163375.1). Classification (NCBI taxonomy): domain Eukaryota; kingdom Metazoa; phylum Platyhelminthes; order Polycladida; family Euryleptidae; genus Prostheceraeus; species Prostheceraeus crozeri. The sequence goes on from CAJQUW010016242.1 coordinate 5,637, forward strand.
CAGTCACTCTGACACTTAGGATTTTTTCAACCTTTCCTAAAATCTTGTAACCGCTCTAACTTTTGAACGGCTGATCGGATTGACTCGCGCCAAAAAATGTCATAGGTTAGTTTTTCATCCTCTTTCGAATGCAACCCGAACGAACAAAGTCCGTCCACTAGAAGCCGAGATAGCAGCTAGCTCTCCCGGGGGGGGTAGGGGTAGGGGTAGGGGTAGGGGTAGGGTGGGAAAAACTTGTCGACCTAACTTTTGACGAGAAAGACGATGGTAGCACTGGCGCATCGAAATTCGACACTTTGGAAAAAATTTTTCATTTTTACCGTAAACAGTCACTCTGACACTTAGGATTTTTTCAACCTTTCCTAAAATCTTGTAACCACTCTAACTTTTGAACGGCTGATCGGATTGACTCGCGCCAAAAAATGTCATAGGTTAGTTTTTCATCCTCTTTCGAATGCAACCCGAACGAACAAAATCCGTCCACTAGAAGCCGAGATAGCAGCTAGCTCTCCCGGGGGGGGGTAGGGGTAGGGGCGTAGGGGTAGGGTGGGAAAAACTTGTCGACCTAACTTTTGACGAGGAAGACGATGGTAGCACTGGCGCATCGAAATTCGACACTTTGGATTTCCTCCCACCCTACCCCCCCCCGGGGTGGAAAAACTTGTTGAGACCATTTTTGACGAGGAAGACGATGGACACCACGTCCACCAGGCCGGCACACCACGTCCACCAGGCCGGCACCCAAGCCCACCCGGGCGGCACAACATCCCAGGACAGGGAGGAGGAGGAAGAGAGGTAGGGGTAGGGGTAGGGGGGAGGGGTAGGGGGGGTAGGGGTAGGGGGTAGGGGTGGGGGGTAGGGGTAGGGGGGGTAGGGTGGGAAACGGCCGCCATCTTGCGCTATCTGGTGTTTGTCACTTGCTTACTACTGTCTTAATTTATCGGAAATTTATGGAATGAGACGGTTTGAGGCATTATATTAGTGAAGCCATCTTGTAGCAGCCAACAACAGACCATTTAAAGACCATCGTGTAAGTTGAAATGATTCAAGCGATTCAATAGCTTATCATGAATAAATGAGTTGGCCAACAATGGTAGAAGGAGATCTCGATGTACGACATATATTTTGTACATCAAAGATGCAGCAATGTAAGGAGTGTCACGTCTTCACCGAGAGACTTCACCAGTTGAATAACTGATACGTTTCTTTCCCTCTGAAGGCCCAGAAAAAGACGTATGAACCAGAGACCTCACTAAATGTTCAGCGATAATTTCGTTCTTCATTTTCAGATATTAGATCATTTTCAGAAATGTCAATAACTAAAGTGTAGAATTTCAATTAATCTTGTGAATTTTCCTGAGCGTTAAGCATACTTTCCTTGTAGACGAAGAAGACTTCAATTTGTGATGCTCAACGGAGCCGCTATAATTATCGCGGTGGTTGTGACTTACTTTCTGCATGGGAGATACCTAGAGTTCCACAGGAATCTGTTATCTCCATTGAATGAAACAGTGAATGATGTCCATGAAAAAGTGATAGATCTTCTCAAGCGGGTCGACCACTTGAAAAATGTCTCAAAACTTCAAAAATTCAATTCAGAACGTGATAAGCCTGAAACAAACTTAATGTTCGACACCAGTCTTTCTTCATTGAATGAAACTGTGAATAACATCACTGAAAATTTCAAAGAAAAAATGACAGAATTGCAGAAGCGGATCGAGTTTTTGGAAAAACTCTCGAAAGCTGGATTAAAATCAGATAATCGGAAAAGTTATTCGAGCGTGCCACATTATGTCATAGCAAAAATGATACGTGTGTATTATGATAATCAACTAGACAAAATTAACAAGAATTGGAACGCGACATTTGAAAAATTTGGCAAGTTCATTATGGTTCAAAAATTTGCCTGTAAATCCTCTTTAACAATCAATTATCTCGGATCATCTACAACTCGTGCGTTGATTGCTCTACACGATCATGTGACTAAATCTTTCGATGATTCCAACGTTGTAGGAGTTCAGATACTATGCTACGATCTCTCAAAGACATTTGATCGCCTGAAGCACAATGTAATTATAGATCGTCTGTTGAAATGCAACATGCCAAGAGAACTGATATCATTGGGAATGAGCTATCTAGAAGATCGTTCACAGCATGTTTAAATTGGAACTGTCTGCATCATCCAATTACATGTCACGTCAGGAATCCCTCAAGGTTCTGTTTCGGGGCCACTCATTTTCTTGATCGTGATTGGCTCACTTGATATGGCGAATGACTGCTGTAAGTTGCTGTGCAGATGATATTATAATCAGTGCTCCGCTTTACGAAACAACAAACTCACACATCAATCTACCCACAACTCAGTCCTAGAATATCTTTTTCTTTGACTTGACAATAACCATGCAGAATGACAATGTATATCATTTCTTGCGCCTGATGATGCGTTATTTTTTTATCATGTTGTTCGTGTTTAATTTTTGTCATTTCTTTTTCCTTAGTTCTTGATTTGTATTGTAAGTGATTTTTCTGAACTGTATCTGATAATATGCCTCTCGATTCTCATTTTGAGGTACTTGAAAATAAACGTTATTATTATTATTATTATTATTATTATTAGAATGGTCACATCGATGTCGACTACCGTTAAATTTGGTAAGTGTAAATCGGTGGTCATTCCGAAATCTGAAGACTGTCCTCCGACATATCTGAATGATGCAACTTTTGTTGAGACGCTGAAAATTGTAGGAGTCACGGTCAATAAAAGTTGCTCATGGAGTAACTGCTTTGACAAAATTGCAGTATCAGCATCCACACATCTCTTTCCCTTAAGATTGCTTGGACTGCATTCAGTAAATGCTCAGCAAAAGTTGGCCTACTGGTATTATGGGATCAATTATTGAATGTGCATCTCCACTATTCATCGGACTTTCCAAGAGAATATATGCTTGAAGTGCTACAAAGCAGATTTCATCGACTTCCTTGTGGCCGACAATGTAGAAATGAATGTCTTCAACCCCTTAACCCCTTGAGGAAAGGAGAAAGATTTCGGCAACTAAATTGTATAGAATAGCAACTAATTAGAATCAAATTCTGAACAAATTTCTGAGTAAAATCTCCACCAGGGACGCTTCCTATCACCAAGAGCATCTACTATTCCCAGACTCAATTCGTTTTGTGTAAAAACTGCAACTATTCTCAATGATCAATTTACGCGTGCGAGTTGTTGCTATAATACAGTCGAACCTCTACATAGTGAATTTCAAGGGACCAAATAAAAAAATTCATTATGAGGAGAGTTCACTATCAGGAGGTTTTCTAAAATTTGATGTAATATTTGTTTTAAAGTAAGCAAATTTATAAGCAATTGTATAGGGTAATTATCGGTGTACTGCATTGTATCCCAATGTCATATTAAATGATAATGTAAACCCAAGATGCAAAATGTAGCTACCACAAAATAATCAGTCTGCTGTATACAGTATAAGCTATACACATCATTAATTAAGAACGATGTATATAACTGCCAATACGAGTCTGTACAGTACGTCGCTAGTCAACAGAAGCAATCATGTTCTCTTCTCGATGAAAAGCTTGATGATCAAGCTGCAAGGTCTATTTTCCTTTCAAAGAATTCCCTGATCTAACTCAACTGTCCGTGCGTTTGAAAACGCGAAAAAGCGCACTTAAAACGCACGTAAGCTTGAAACTATTAGTTACGTTAACTATTGATTTGTGTCTAAATTTAGATTCTAGACTCTTAGACTTCAATAACTTAGGAAACTTTGGAATAATAAGTGTCATCGAACTACTCACCTCAATAAAAGTAATACATGTACATGGGATGCATATCAATTACAAAGCACAATCAGAAATCAATGCATACCTGATGTAAGATATTCACTATGTAGAGGTTGAGACAACAAAATAACATAACTAATTAATATATTAACTAAATATAACAAATTGATATAACAACAACTAAATAATATATTCACTTTGAAGAGATTATTCATGAAGAAGTTCATTATGTAGAGATATGTAGCAAGCGCAAAGGCTGCCATTTTTGATGGGATCAAAAATTCAATTCGCTATGAGGAGAGATTCACTTCACTTTGTATAGGTTCACTATACAGAGGTTCGATTGTATAATAATTTCACGTTGTTTTATAATATCCGTATATTATTTCCTAAATTTTTAGTGACCATTGTCCTTTCTATTTTCACTAGTAGTATCTGCAGTCTGCACAGATCTTTTTTTCCCACGTGATCAGAAAATTAACTTTTCCTGGCGCAGATAATTTTTCCTATTTATGGTGCTATTCAATGTAACTCACATGCAATAAGCTGAGACATTATTTCAATTAAAAGTCCTAAAATCACTACATTAACCGACAATGTACTCTCAAGACATTTGAATTATGATATGTTTTAATGAATAATCCTGATATATCATATATAATATGATATCTTGAATTATATCACAGATATCAGTGATGTACGTAAGGTCTTATAGAACAAATCCTATGAGTCTATAAACAATTTTTCTCACCACCTTTCTTATTTCGAGAAAAATATGGTTAGCCAGTGACCACCAAGATGTCGATATCAGAGCTGGAAGCCGGGCCTGGACATCTGCGGCTTGAGACCGGCCCCGGCCTTCCTGTGATAACTGGCCCCAGCTCCGAAATCTATAAAGCCCTGAAAAAGTGTAGCCTATAAAATTAGTTGAACTATGAATGAAAATAACATGAGAAAGTATATCAAAGAAATTCAATTGTAGAGCATTCAAATGAAAGTACCTCATTTCCTACTCAAACTTATTATCTCAAGCAATCATCATTCTTAGCTTCTTTCCATCCCTTTTCTAACTGCCAGCGATGGTGACTACGAAATTTGACTGTTGACTACTCACTGAGTGTGACAGCAACGCACTGATTATGAAGTATTGTTTTACTTTGGGCATCAAACTAGGAAGCGTTGGTCCGCACTCCAAACTTTAGAATCAAGAAATGCTGTACTTCTAGAGCAAAAATAGATCAAATAATCGAATTACAGAAGCCGGCAACTTTGATGCAAACCGGCACCAGCGTCGGCCTACTTGAATTGAGACCGGCCCTGGCCCCGTCCAGGTTCGAAAATCTCGGCCAGCTTCCAGCTCTGGTCGATATAGTCCCTGGATTAGCACAATCACAGATTTCGCGATACAGCAATCAATTTTGTAATGAACAATTGACATCTCTAGGTCAAACAATGAAAAGCTACATTCTTTCGGGAGGAAATAAACGTTCCCCCTTTGCTACCTGTCTGTAGTTCGCTGCGGTCGGGCTGTACAACATTGTTGAGGGGAGGAAACGTTGATGCTTCCTCTCTCAAGATAATGGCTGCTCTTCCTTATTCGATGGCTTACTCTTCCAGCTTCTCGATCGGAACATTGGTTGAATGTTCTTGTGTTCATATCTAACAATCCTATCGCATGGCACAATTGCATATTAAATCACCTCCAACGTCTGGAAGTATTCTAAATATTGCACCCGTTTCACCTTTTCTTTTGCATATGATAATTGGCTGCAATTCAGATTATACTGTATTCCAATAAAAGACGTTTTCAAAGTCATTTTTCACATAAGCTAAAATTTTATAAAGAATGATGCATTCCTTGGATTATGCAAAATTTATTGTCGTATAATTAAAGTGTTTCCTGTGACCGGTGATGCTTTACCTTTAATTAATTTTATCTCATGTTATGTCACTTCAGCTAAGTTCATTTTATCTTCTATGCATCAATTACCTGAATATGATCGTTTAATAACAACTTCTTACGTCATGATTTCCTGAAAAAGCAAAATTTAGTATGAACGAAAATTTACGAAAGCAAATTAGCATTTTGTGTCTGATTGATATTCACTGCTATGCATTGTCAAGTCATTGTTTTCATTGTTTTCAGCTAAAGAAATTCGAGAGAGAACAGAGCGTTGGAGTTGGCCCGACATTATTTTTTGGTTGTATCTAGTATTTTTCTGTGTTATTGTTTGTGCTGCAAGCAAATAGTTTTTAAAATCTGACAATAATCGTTTTGCATTATATAAACGTTTTATGTGATCATGATCGTAATTTCACAAGTTTCAGTGTAAATGGTGCTCTATCTAACCGATGAAGTGCTTGCTACCAAATGCTTCGTTTCCTCTTATCTCATGGTAGCGTTTTTGTCTTGAAACAAGCTGCCAAACCCATGCAGCTTCTATCAGATACTTCATTTTCTTGTAATCGTAAAAATATGTCAAAAGTTGCATGTTACTTTTTACTGCATTGTAAGTAATAAGATGTTAACATTTGAAAATCAAACTTGCAAGTGGTATTGTGTGTCAATTTCATAACGCAAAATTATTTTATGCTTCAGATACATAAAGAACATGCTTACAGAGCAATTGTCGTGCAATTGCAATGATTTTATGATCTCAGCCAGTTCAGCCCTTACACTTAGGTAGACTCGGGATCGGGGCGGAACATATGAGTAGAGGTGACTTCGATATCACCTCACTTAGATAAAAATCAAATGCACATCACATGTAAAACAAGTCAAAAAAGTATATGAATGCTGAACAAAAAAATTCAGTAGTCATTGCTTAGGAATCCAAAAGTAGCACTCACAAACAGATACTAGAAATACAGTATTTAGTAAATCTGCTATTGCTCAGGACATCTATAAGTAGCAATAATAAAATAAACTTAATAGGAGAAGTTCCAATAAAAATCAAGACTATGTGAACCAAATAATTTAGGCGACCGCGGCCAGATGAACGCTGTCTGGTAGCCATGAAAGGCAAACCTTCTTTACTTGGGAAGCAATGGTAGTTACTTTTGATGGGTAGGTTTATCAGAGAAGTTTATTTCATTTGGTGGCTTACGGTTTGCAGTGTGAAAAAAATTCCTGCACAATACAATGTTTTTGATATAGTTCTGAAATATAGATCGGAAACTCAATTTGAAAAATTAGATATCATGTAATTGACAAATAATTATTGCTGAAGGTATAGTAACCGCGTCATTCACGAAACGCTTTTCTTTTCATATCAATCGATGTCAAATATTTTGTATTTTGTGACATGTAGGCATACATTTTTGTTCAGTATATGCGGCTACTTTGAAACTAATTTCTGAATTCGTTTTTCTTCCATCCGAAAATATTGTTGGACGGAGCATGAAACAAACAAGAAACAGGATATCAGTGATAACTGTAAAAATTAATGGTCATTTTGCATACATACAAATTATAAACTTGTAAACAATAGATTTGTTTTTTTCAATGTGGACTTAGTTTTTCACCAAAAAATAGGCTCATGAGATTTTACCTGACGCACTGTATTCTATGAATTAATAGCTGGGTAGCTACTTATTAATAGCAAATAGCAATGGGACAAAATGAATAGGGAATGAGGTGAAAAGCTTTCGGACACAATAGCAAGGTTGAAAGGTTCACAATTTAATCGACCGTTCCAAAATATACCATTCCTGAAACGAAATTGAGAAAAAACAGAAAACCAAAATTGGCATTACAAAAAAGCATTTCTCGTTGGTTTTTCAGAAAACCAAACTTTCATGGCTTTTTTGAAGAACCATGTTTGGGGATGGAAAAATTGAAAACCAACATTTGTAAATGCACCTGTTCTAATAAACCCGTCATCATGTGAATGATAGATAGGTCACAACGTAGGAGGGAATATTGACCTCTTCAAGAGACAATGAGTGCGTGCAGATGATACCAAGTTTTCCAAATACCCCGATTGACTTTTCTACAAATTGATCCTGTGATGTTTTGTCGTGATTGATAATTGTACATTCTGAGAATTTCATTTGATAGAATGTAACTTGATTTCCTTCTTCAGTAAAATTGGTAGAGTTATTTGTATTCTTACACAGGCCTCCCTAAAAAGAGCGCACTACGATGAGGAACTGGAAATTTGAAATTTTAGACGATCAAAATAATGCTATTCATCATAATTAACTGGTCACTATAAAAAAATTAATCACTGTGGCAACAACGAAAGTTGTATCATACAATCAAAGATGCGGATTTGGAAAAATGTTGTTGCTCCAACTTCGGGCGTAGCAATTTTTACGACTCTGATTCCATTTCCTTCCTCAATAGTCACCTAACGGCATTCAAACAATCAATGACATTATTAATAAATACTCATGTTTGCTAAATGTAAATAGCAGCAACTCACCAGAGCTGTGGAGGCCGATGTCTCTGATATCTAGTGAATTCGATGAAGTTAATTTTCTAATACTTTCATTTTCAGAACATATTTAAGCCATGGTTATAAATTTAAGCCCAGGCGTGAGCCTAGTTTGACAATATAGTAGGTAGACCCAAAGAATGTCAGAATAAAGTGAAAATTTTTATATCATTATTTACGAAGATTACACTCCTACGGTCTAAAGAAATTTGATTACTTTTTAAAAGCTGCTATTTTGCAAATTATTCTTATGTTTATATAATAGAATCGTGGAACAAGAATGAAAATTATTGCGCCCATATTTCAAAAGGAATTAACATTTATTAATAGGCATCTCAATTAATAAGCTGATTATCAAGGAAATCTCATGAACCGCATCATGCTGCAAGTCTTCAGTCTTCATGTTTAAAGTTGAGATCTTATTGTGCTTCTTGTCTGATATCTCAATTTTTTATTCAATTTCCATCGGCATGAATTTATGATTCACTAAATGTATGTTTGATTTCTTGAATCTGAATAGCAATGTGGACCCATATGTATCATTCCAAGTTAATTGTGATAATTGTTTTTGATTATGATTTGTTGCTGCTTCAGTGACAGACAGATTGTGACATGACCACGCTTAAGAAAATTCTCAATAATAAGGCTGAACCATAATGTGATAGTAGCCCATCGAATTGCAAATTTAACAAACATTGCCTCTCCAAGGCGGTCATGATACGGAGAATTTGTAAAACACAATTATTCCTTCTGTATTGCCGTGGTAATTTCTTTAAAACTGCAGAAACTACTTATCTTATATTTGGTACTGCGTCCAAATTGAAACTGCATTCACATTGTGGACTTAATTAATACTGAATTGCCACTCCATCTAATGCACTTACTCTATACCTAAAAATGTCAGAATATAGTTATATGACTAGCATTTGACTGAAGTTATTGACTTCAGTTAAAAGCTAGTCATGGAAACACATGATTCTTAAAATTTCATGAAAGCTTTCTCCTTGAGCGTGCAGGAAATTGGTAAAAGGTTGGGTCCGACTTCTGCTTGCATAATGTTTTCTATACAATTCTCCATATTTGCATGGCAAATAATGATAATATCCTAAAGCGTTTTATCAAACAGCACTGCCTCAATACAGAGAATCGTCAGGCAGAACCACAGAATTAGACAGATCGTCTCTTCTGTTAGGCTAGAAAGGAAACATTGGAATATGTAGCGTTAATGAAATGGCATAATCTGCTGACATAACAACATAGCAATCGAACAATGAGCAGCCAGTTCAACATTAAACACGCCAAATTGTGTGAAGTTTCAGTAACTGTTATCAACCGGATCGCACAACAAAGAGACACAGACGATGTCAAGTTCTTCAGAGAAGTTTGTGAACGTTTTTTCATGCGCCTGCTAACATTTTTTAAAATAATCGGAAGGCCCAACATTATCGAGAAAACTTTTGCGCAATGATCTGAATTCTTCGAATCTGAAGGAGTCGCGGAGATCGGAGCATTTTGAAGGAATTCAGAGCAATCCGCAAGCGACGCACGACTATTTTTCCTATCTCTGTAAGGTATTAAAAATTTCTTTTTGCCCACTTATTAAGTTCCTGCATGTGCCATCTGTTTGAATCAGTTTGCACTTCTGGCAAAGTGATACGATTAAACAATCTAATTCTGTGGGCAGAACAATGTACATTGCAGCAAATAGACACTAAATGGAAAAAACAAAGTTCCAAAATCATCAATTGGTCAACTACAAAATTAATAATGACTTGTCACTTTCTGAAACAAGAGTTTCTCGGTCTAATCATCGTGACAATGAAACTGTGATTTCTACTCACTAGCAGAGGGCCTCTGCTTGGAGCTTTGTAACGTCTCAGGGTTAAATGTATTTTGCCGGGCTATTCTGAGTTCCGAGAATACGGGGACCCCGGAGCTGCCCTTCTGATATAGAATTAATGAAGATGCTTAATTTCCTAAGAAGTTGACAGAAATTCCCCATTTTCAAATATGCTGTTCTTTTAAATAAAGGTCAAATTTACGAATCTCCTGACGAAATGGCTGCTAAGAAAGAACCATCGTCAATAAGATGCCTACGCGAAAAAGACGACGAGCAAAAAAAGCCAGATAGCCTTAAAAAAGCCTCAAAGCCCTTGTAAAAACCTTTGCTCAGACCAATTTGCTTTCAGACCGACAGGCAGCAACAGCAGCGGAGCTAATTGCAATTCTGAAAGAGATAGCGATAATTCTGGAGAGGAGCAGCACAGTACGGTTAGTTCCTTTAGATTTCTCTAAGGCTTTCGATGCAGTAAGACGGACAGGGCTCCTCAACAATCTTCACGAATTGAAATTGTCGAATGAAATTTACAACTGGGTTGCTGATTTCTGCACACCGGGGAAACAAGCTAATAAAATGAATGACCAAATTTCAAACGTCAAAACATTAACGCAGGAGTTGTTCAAGGATCAATCATGGGATCTGATGTCTTCTCCGTGATAGTGTCAAGCCTCAAGCCCACATTTGAAGACACATGCTTCATCGTACCTCTGAAGAATTATGATAAAACTGCCGAAGAAATAAAAATATTCAAAACAGGCAAAAAATAACTGCCTCATCCATAATAAAGGAAAATCCCAAAAAATCATCTCTAAAAAACAAGAACAAATATAGAACCACCAATATTACCAAATAAAAATAGAGCGAAAGAAATCAAGATCCTCGGAGTAACATTCACTCAGAAGTTGTAAATGGACGACCACATGAACAATATTCTAAAGAAATGTAATATAATTGCATGTAATGCAGTTGATTAGAAGGCGAGGGGCAAAGAAGAGCATTCTCAATCAAGTATATTCCACAATGGTGATCAAAACAATATTTTACGCTGCACCTGGTTGGTGGGACTTTACCAATGACAAAGATAGAAAGAGGATCGACCAATATTTAAGACGCGGAAAAAGGTGTGGTGACTACAACATTAAAGAATCCAAAGAGATCGTAGAAAAGAATGAAATGAGAATATTCAACAAAATTATGAATAACCAAGATCACGTTCTTCATCGACTGCTTCCACCAGAAAACCAGCATCGAAGAAACCTCAGGTCAAAGAACCATTGACTTCAGAGATCTACAAATAGTGCTATAATGTGGAAAGAACTATATCAGACGCATGATCCACGGTGACTTCCTTTCACCTTGACTCACATCCACTTTTCTTGTATTTTCATTGTAGACGTTATGCGTCGGTCATTTCGTAATAAAGCTCATTGCTATTACACTATTATTACTGTTATTTTTATATTTCTGACATTTCCATGAGCCATTTTTGATTAAATTTTAGTCATAAAAAATTAGAGTCGCAGATATTATAGTCTTTGGAGCAATATCGAAAAAATGTCTAAGAGCATCCCTCCGAGTAAAATAGGGTTATTTGGTGACGATGACTTTGCGTCAAATTTGTGAATAAGACAACACCAACATCTCGTCTACGATAGCTTGGCGGGTCAAGTTCCAAGTGAAGCCTTTCTCCCATGTGGCCGAGATGTCATCTATCCACTCTCATTCTTTTGTGCTGAGTGTTTAGCAAGAATGCAGAATGTCCCTATTTTAAAAGTCTTAGGTTTGACCCGACCAAGATTTGAACCAAGGTCTCCTGGACACAGAGCAAACACTCTACCACAAGGCCACGCCGCCGGTAGTGAAATATGTGGCCATGACAGATAAATAGAGAGGGCTGATAATTCAAGCAAACGTTTATGTCATTACCTAGATAGCTAAATAATTGATGCCATTCTTGATCTGTGACAGTTAACTAGCATCATAGAAATTAGCAATACCATAGAAGTTATCTACTTCTGTGACTTCTTCTTCCTACGAAATAGTCAAACTATCGATTATTGAAAAATCTTAATCTTGTTTCCCACTGATTTTTTTCTGAGAAATTCACATCTCAGAAGCGATGAGTATTGATAATTTGCATTTAATGAATGTTGCATATCTTTGATAATGCATGTTACACCATATGCTTAAATTACGAAAAAAGTTATAAAAAATGAAATAGCTGCTTCGTAAAACAGTCAAAGAGTACTACTGAAAAATGCGTTTTCTCAATTTACCAGAAACTGTGAAAATTGAGGAATAACCTCGATAAACCGACCGACGATAGTAGTAACAAAAGGTCCATAATAAACACAGCGCGCCCTCCCCCCCCCTCTGGAACGACAGAGGTTGTGGTCTGTCGTGGTGTGCCGGCCAGGTGGGTTCGCAAACTGTTCGCTGACTCCCCCCCCCTCTGCAACGACAGAGTGTGAGACTCGAGTGAGTTGGTCCGACCGCCTGGTTGACTTGGGCGACCGTCCAGGTTGACGTGGGCGACCGTCTAGGTTGACGTGGGCGACCGTCTAGGTTGACGTGGGCGACCGTCTAGGTTGTCGTGGATGGTGAAATGGCTGCCAGATTCGGATTCAGCGTAAAATTCTGCATCTGTGGTGTGATTTCCAGCTCAATCGGCGAGAAAAAATTTTTCTTCAAAATTTTAACAGAGTTAGAATTTGGGACGTTTTGGTGTGTAGCGCCCAAACGAAGCATCGGATGAGAAAACGGAGGGCAGATTCGGATTCAGCGTCAAATTCTGCATCGGTAGGGTGAGTTTCAAGTCAATCGGAGTGAAAAAATTTTCGCTGACGTCCCCCCCCCTCTGGACAGCTTGCTTCGATTTTGGCTTCCAGTGGACGGATTTTGTCGTGCGATAGCTCGTTTGAAAGCTAAGAGTGAGACAAATTCACTGAAAGAATCGGCTTGTTCCTATCTGTCTTCGTTTAGATGTGAGACACCATTTAAGATTTTGGGACATTGGCGAAAAACGACAGAGTTAGAATTTGGGACGTTTTGGGCTCTAGCTTCAAAACGAAGCATCGGATTGGAAAACGGATTTCAGATTTGGAATCAGCGTGAAATTCTCTATCTGTATGGTGAGTTTCATGTCAATTGGCGAGAAAAAATTTTCAACATTTTTCGAAAAAACGACAGAGTTAGAATTTGGGTCGTTTTGGTGTGTGGCGCCCAAACGAACCATCGGATGGGAAAACGGAGGCCAGATTCGGATTCAGCGTCAAATTCTGCATCCGTATGGTGAATTTGAACGCCATCGGAGAGAAAAAATTTTCGCTGACGTCCCCCCCCCCTCTGGACAGCTTGCTTCGATTTTGGCTTCCAGTGGACGGATTTTGTCGTGCGATAGCTCGTTTGAAAGCTAAGAGTGAGACAAATTCACTGAAAGAATCGGCTTGTTCCTATCTGTCTTCGTTTAGATGTGAGACGCCATTTAAGATTTTGGGACATTGGCGAAAAACGACAGAGTTAGAATTTGGGACGTTTTGGGCTGTAGCTTCAAAACGAAGCATCGGATTGGAAAACGGATTTCAGATTTGGAATCAGCGTCAAATTCTCTATCTGTATGGTGAGTTTCAAGTCAATCGGAGAGAAAAAATTTTCAACATTTTTCGAAAAAACGACAGAGTTAGAATTTGGGACGTTTTGGTGTGTGGCGTCCAAACGAACCATCGGATGGGAAAACGGAGGCCAGATTCGGATTCAGCGTCAAATTCTGCATCCGTATGGTGAATTTGAACGCCATCGGAGAGAAAAAATTTTCGCTGACGTCCCCCCCCTCTGGACAGCTTGCTTCGATTTTGGCTTCCAGTGGACGGATTTTGTCGTGCGATAGCTCGTTTGAAAGCTAAGAGTGAGACAAATTCACTGAAAGAAACGGCTTGTTCCTATCTGTCTTCGTTTAGATGTGAGACACCATTTAAGATTTTGGGACATTGGCGAAAAACGACAGAGTTAGAATTTGGGACGTTTTGGGCTCTAGCTTCAAAACGAAGCATCGGATTGGAAAACGGATTTCAGATTTGGAATCAGCGTCAAATTCTTTATCTGTATGGTAAGTTTCATGTCAATCGGAGAGTTTCGAGTCAATCGGTGAGAAAAATGTTCAACATTTTTCGGAAAAACGACAGTTAGAATTTTTGCGATGGCTGCCTACTGTAGAGCCAAAACGAAGCATCGGATGGGAAAACGGAGGCCAGATTCGGATTCAGCGTCAAATTCTACATGGAAATGAAGTATTTCCAGCTCAATCGGAGCACTAGAACCGGAGATAGACGGGATTTTTAGTGTTTGGATGATGGGTATTACGTCATCAGCTGATCGCCACACACTATATAAGCTGGGAACCGACGGAGACTTTTCATTTAGAGGAGAACGATTGTCAGAGGTAGGTCGTCTCTCTGAGCTCCGATGATAGCTTCGGACATTCCAAATCCCGAGTTTCTGTAAGAAACCGACTTAGAAAATTTCATTGCTGATATCAGCTAAGGCGTCAGACTTAGAGATTCGCCAGGAGATGGCCTTCGTCTCCAGGCCATAAAAGACTCCAAAACTTTAAAGGCTCGTAACTTTGCTTCTACAAGTCCGTTTGACTTGATTCAAAAAAGGTTCGGTCGCTATTGACCTGCCCTAAGTGATGGACTACTTATAAAATTTCATAAGTAGTGCTAAAAAGTTGAAAAATTTAAATTCACTAGTTTTGGAGGTTTTCTGGGGTTTTCGACCCTGCTGAAGTCAATGAAAGCATTTTTAATGATGTCTGAGCCAGTCTTCTCATGCTATAAGCGGCTTTTCACTGAAAGCGAGCAAGACACGGAGAGTTTTGCTGTAATATTCCACTGACAGGGTGTTCCTTCGGGACGGCGGACGATGCCGTAGTGATAAGTGTGGCAAGGGAATGTGTCATATTTGAGACCGTAACCGCTGGGGCAACTCATGTTGGGCATTTGACACAGCTCTCAACGTAGCACTTTGAACGCCAATCGGTTGAGTCTTAGCTATCTTGTCATGGGTGGCCTCTAAACATCTCCATTGCAAAACGCTGGTGAATCAAGCTCTCTACGGCTTGCTATCAAGCTGATCAAAGCAATAACTTGGGATGTTTCCTCAAGGTTTTCAAGTATGCTGAGTTCAAATCTGCTATCAGATTTCAAATTCAACTAAGACTAAGGCAGCTTTGAGGGGTTAGATCCCAGCTACTGTTCACTACCTTTGACTCGGCGTTGCTGTTACCACTTCGGGGCAGTGACAATGATGTCTTCAGCTGTAAAGAGCGGGTATCGGGGAAGATCTCTCACTTCCCTAGTGATCAGTACAAGGCCTTCGGGCTGTCGACGGGATCGAGTGCCACTCACTACACTCAAATCTATCATTCCTCACTAAGTGTAAATTACTGACTATACATTTGTCCTGCTATCAGGTTATTTTTGACTTGCTATCTAGTTGAATAGTCTCTTGCTATCAAGAGATTCACTTCTACTCATAAAGCACATCATCGCTGTAATACCTCCTTTGCTCGAGCGTTCCTTCGGGACGGCGGGTACTGCCGTAGAGGGATTGTGTTGCACGGGTTGTTCGTCGTTTGTTAGACCGAAACCTCTGAGCCGTTGCTCATGTTGGGCGTTCGACTTCATACTCAACGTGACGCTTTCTCTCGCCAGGTCAGAGTACTTCAGCCATTCGACAAAGGTTAGTCTTTATGATATGGAGTAGAGTGAAATGTAATTCATTAAATGTCCCTTCAATGATTGCTCCCATGATAAACGTTGATGAGACAAATGAAATGATTCTCATCTTCCCTTTTCAATGATTGAAATCTACTAACACACTACCGTATAATCGTCCACTATGGGGCAAGACATGATAGAGCCTCCACGCGGTTTGCCCTGGGCAGTCTTTAGACTGGCGAATACTATCATTAAGTTGAATCTGTTATCAGTCAACTTGAACGTTGCAAATGAAGTTCGGTGTAATACTTCCTTTCGACGGGTGTTCCTGTAAAGGGCGGCGGTGAAACCCGTAGCTATGTATACCGCAAGGGACATTCGGCAATGGTCAATCTTGTTAAACCTCTCTGCGTCATGTTTGCAAGTGATTGCCGCTGTCTCAACGTAGTATGCATTCGCGCCAGGGCGACATTTAGCCAACTGTCGAAGGTTGCCTAAAACTTTCCATTGCATACGTTATGAGAACCATGAGTTCTACCTGTCTCTATCAATGAGACGAATTGATGAATGGAATGAAATGGGAGGACACTCACGCGCCACACGCAACATAACACACTTCTCTCTTTCGTAGTCTAACAAGCTCTTTACACATGGATCGCAGTCGATTGCTATCCCTGTATCAGAAGTGTAAGCTATCTTAATTTTATTTGACACTATTTCATCTATCATCATCGCCCATATGAAATGTTTTAAGATTTACAAGTTAGACTAAGCGTGCTACTATTTCCAAATGAAGAAGTATACATGGTTAAATCATCCACTTAAGCCCATCCGTAGTCTAACAAGCTCTTTACACATGGATCGCAGTCGATTGTTATCCCTGTATCAGAAGTGTAAGCCATCTTAGGTTTATTTAACACTATTTCATCTACCATCATCACCCATATGAAGTGTCATAAGATTTACAAGTTAGAAATAAAGTTTCAATAGTGTATGCGTTAGAAATAAAGGTGTAACTGTTTGTAAAAATAAGATCGCAAGATTTACTAGTTTACAAGTTAGACTAAGTGTAAATTAAAAATAAAATTATAACTGTTTCAAGAGTTTACAAGTTAGAAATTAAGTTTTAGCTGTTTGTATATCAAAATAAAGTTTCAAGAGTTTACAAGTTAGAAATAAAGTTTCAATAGTGTATATGTTAGAAATAAAGGTGTAACTGTTTGTAAAATAAGATCGGAAGATTTACTAGTTTACAAGTTAGACTAAGTGTAAATTAAAAATAAATTATAACTGTTCACGTGTTAAAGCGTTGATGCAACGATGAACAATTAATAAGCTGAAAAGTTTTAGATTCACTTTAACATTATCATATGTTTACAGATAGAAATGTATTACAGCAAAGCTACTTCATGAGTTAGTTTGCCAGGAGTGTATCATCTCAAACTTTTACTCCGACTGTGGAACATTGATTTCCATGATGAAGATTTAAATAGTTAGATTCGATGGCGAACAAGATTTACTAGTTTACAAGTTGGACAAAGTGTTCTACTATTTGTAAATGAAAGATATCATTTCAACAGTTTACCAGTTAGAAATAAAGTTTCAACAGTCTACAAGTTAAAAATAAAATTATAACTGTTTCAAGAGTTTACAAGTTAGAAATTAATTTTTAATGGTGTATACGTTAGAAATAAAGTTTTAGCTGTTTGTATATCAAAATGAAGTTTCAAGAGTTTACAAGTTAGAAATAAAATGAAGGTTCACCAGTTTACAAGTTAAGAATAAAGTTCTATCTGCTTGTATGTTAGAAATAAAACAAAGTTTCAACCGTTAACAAGTTAAAAATAAAGTTTCAATAGTTTACAAGTTAAGAATAAAGTTTCAATGGTGTATACGTTAGAAATAAAGTTTTAGCTGTTTGTATATCAAAATAAAGTTTCAAGAGTTTACAAATTAGAAATAAAGTTTCAATAGTGTATATGTTAGAAATAAAGGTGTGACTGTTTGTAAAAAATAAGATCGCAAGATTTACTAGTTTACAAGTTAGACTAAGTGTATGAGCAAGCTCTGAACACATAAGATATCATAGTAAAATCATCAACGAATAAATCATATCGCAATAGGAATGTACATTGACAGATTCAAATAGATGCTCATACGTTCATAAAAGAGAGTTTGTGACATCAGCATTAATTGGAAGTGTGTGAGCGCACTGGAAACTCCTGATCGTCTTGTGATTGGACGAGACGTCTCATCCATTCACCGCTTAGGAAAATCTTATAAAAGGTAGTGCACCAGCTCTACTCTTCACATTTATCTTTCATAAGGTGAGTGTTGGTGAGCTCCCGCTATCAGGTTGTTTTGACTTGCTATCAAGTTGAATAGTCTCTTGCTATCAAGGGTTTCACTTCTGCTCATAAAGCATATCATCGCTGTAATACTTCCTTTGCTCGAGCGTTCCTTCGGGACGGCGGGTACTGCCGTAGAGGGATTGCGTTGCACGGGTTGTTCGTCGTTTGTTAGACCGAAACCTCTGAGCTGTTGCTCATGTTGGGCGTTCGACTTCATACTCAACGTGACACTTTCTCTCGTCAGGTCAGAGTACTTTAGCCATTCGACAAGGGTTAGTCTTTATGGTATGGAGCATTTCGAAGTGTTGATTGACTCATGTTCATTGAATGACTATTCACATGATCATCATAGGTAAAATGAAATAAATCTTACGTATCCTTTTCAGTGAATTTGCCTTCGACGTCGAATCTAACTACTTTAATCTTCGATATGGATACGAGTATCACGAGAAAAATTGAATCTTATCGCGTCTCTGCCAAGATGGAGGAAACTCTCATTGAGCAATGTAAGTTTTTGTGTGATGGGGCAAGGATGCAGGTTGTGCTAATAGAACTCTTGAACTAACATCATTCGGTTATCATGTGTGTTGAGCATAGGAATTAATTTTCATAAACCTTTGAATAACATCAAGAATGTAAGAATCATATCCTTACTAATTTTCAACAAAAGACCCTTAACGTCTTTTTACTCCGCGATTTTCAAAAGCGAAGCTCATTTCTAAAATTTATAATGCACTCTAATATCTCCCTCCGTTTTTCAGTACAGCAGCGGATCATGAACAGAGAACCTATTCCTGAAGGGGCACTTGGTCGAGCCTATGAACGACTGGGAATATGTAAGTATCTTAATGAATGAATGCTGTCATGTGTTCTGTATCATTATGGCTGATAGCATGCATTCTATCATTCATCAATCTCATCTCTTTTCCACTCTACAGTTTTGGCAAGGCAGGAGAAGTGGGAGGAAGTCGCGAGGCGGAAATATGATGATGATTTTCCGACCCTACCCTCTCGCCCATCTACCTCAGCTCCACCATCTGAGCAGCCATCCACCTCGGACATGGTCATCGCCCAACCTCCACCACCACCCATACCTGCTCCTCGTCGCCGCATCCCTCCAACACCCAAGCCGCGGACTCTTCCACCCTCGGCTCGCATCCCCCTTCTACCTCCTCTTGAACCATCGGTGATGGTGGAAGTAGATTCTCTTGATGGTAAGTTACAGTGATGGTAAAGGGGGACAAGGACTTAAACAAAACGCACGCCACACTTGGAATTGAATAGTCATGTTACTGATCGCTTTCCTTCCTTTTCTCAACAGATCTCGCAACGGTATTTCTGAGCGACAACGTTCCTAACCGCCCCGCCAACTCTCACATACCACCACCGGCAACAGCAGGCGACTTCCCTCCCATCTCCAACAAGTTGGTAGAAATGGAGATCGAGGTGTGCGACCACACCATTAAAATGGTAGGTTGAAGATTTCCTCACTCATCTCCCTCGAACGTTTATCTAATAGCATCTTCCTCAATTTCAGGCATCGACTTCATCACCAAAGCCCTCCTTTCTCAAGGAAAGTTTAGAGCTATTGAGTGAAGGTAAGTTGTAACAAAACACTAAGACTTTAATAGAGATGATAGAATGATTTCTCTTTTAGGTGATGCTAGTTCCAGCTCAACACTATCGCGGGAAGGCGACGAGCGGGAATGTGCTGACTGTGGGCACATCTTCACGAGGAAACGCGATCTGCTCCGACACATCAGACAACGTGTGTGTCAACCCAAGTCGCCATCAATCTCCCGAGGTGAGGATGACTCTATTGAACACGTCTCCTTTACTTGCGACTTCTGCATTCAATCATTTGAGTCACATTTTGAATTATCTTCACATAGACTTCGACATACACACACGAACGATACCTACACCAACGGTACCTCCTCTATCCGACTCTCTGAAATATCAATGAACAATTTAGTGAGGAACTACCAGATGGACTCCTCAGAAACCATTGCTAACTTTGAGGAATGGTTTCATCAAAATTCATCCTTGATAGATGCGCTCTTTAGAAATTTAGACAACTTTAGAATAAAAGCGCTCATCTACTTAAAATTAAAATATGTAAAAATCGATCATCATACTGGTCAAATAGTAGAGCGGTTGGAGTTTTACATACCCTCCTCTCCTGCTACAGAAGTAATCGATGAAGATTCTTGGTTAAATTTTCATATCCAAGGACTAAAACTAAATATAGTTAAATTCAACGAACGCGATAGTGGCCTCATTTTTGATGGTATAGAATCTGCCAAGTTTAAAATCAATTTGCTAGAAAGTTATAGTGGGCGAGGCTCCTTCAATCTTCCAAAAATTTTAAAAGATAAAAAAGCAGTCATTTCTGTAGATTGCGAATCGCAATGTTTTAAGTATGCAGTGTTATCCATTCTCCACTACAATGATGTAAGTGATAATCGTTTCCGTAGAAGTAAGTATCAAGAGTGGGAAAATGAATTAAAGTTTGATGACTGCAATAGTGAAGACATGAAATTGAAAGATATAGAGAAATTTGAGAAATTAAATAAAATTAAGATAGTGGTTCACGTCTGGGAGAAAGGGTTAAAAGGCGTTAGGTATAACAACCGCCAAAGTAGCTATGATCGAGTTGTCAACCTTTTGCTAGTGTATGAGGACAATACTCAACAGTGGCATTACTGTGGCATTCCAAAAATTCATCGCCTTTACAACCATATACAAAAATCGATTAAAGGTGAACATTTCATATGCGACCGCTGCACACGACCATTTTGGTCGAAAAATAAATTTCTAAGTCATTATGAATGGTGCAAGCGGGGTAAACTACAAATAGAGCGCATGCCCAAAGATAAGGAGTTTTCATATAGAGAGAATGGTGATGAATTAAGTCCCCTGCGTGTCATCTATGCTGACATCGAATGCTATATCGATGATAACATCCATCGACCAGCAGCCATTTCCTGCTATGAAGTATGGCATGATCACTTTAGGAGTAGGCAAAATAAAATGCGCGTCTGGCAAGGTGAGGATTGTATTTACCAATTCCTACAATTCCTCGAACAGGCTGTAAAATTTCAACAAAAGTATGATGGTGAACTCTATCGCAGATCATTGCATATGACAGCAGATGATCAAGCAAAATTTGATAGCTGCAACATTTGCCCCAAATGTAGGAAAACATTTGATGATGATAAGATTAAGAAAGTGCGCGACCATGATCACATCACTGGTAAATTTAGAAACGCACTCTGTTCAAAATGTAATTTTTCACTTAGGATGAAACGGCGTACATTACCCGTCATTTTCCATAATTTCAAGGGCTACGACAGCCATATGATAATAAAAGGAGGTTTAGGTCAAATGAAAGAGTGGAAGCTTGATGTAATAGCGCAAACGAGAGAGAAGTTTATGGCCATGACAGCAAAAGTGCCTGTCGATAAAACTAAAGAAAATAAGACGGTCTATTTTGATATAAAATTTTTAGATTCCTACCAATTTATGACTGCATCACTGGCCTCTCTCGTGCAAAATCTAAAGTCTCTTCCACTAACACAAAATCTTAAGAAACAATATCCAAATCTAACCGATGAAGTCATCACACGGAAAGGAGTCTTTCCATATGCATATTTTGATGCGATTAGTAAACTCGGCGAGACTTCTCTTCCGCCCATAGATAAATTTAAAAATGATTTGACCGGCGCAGAATGTAAGACCGAAGATTATGATCATGCACAAGATGCATGGATAAAATTTGACTGCCATACATTTGGCGAATATATGATTGCCTACCTTAAGTTAGATGTATTTTTGCTGGCTGATGTATTTCAGGAGTTTCGACGAGTGGCATTAGAAGAAGATAAGTTAGATCCCGTCCACTTTGTTAGTCTGCCAGCCATGTCATTTAAGTCTGCTTTTAAAATGACTGATGAGACCATTCATCTCTTACAAGATCCAGAGATGTATAATTTATTTGAGCGAGGAATTCGCGGTGGTCTCACATTTGTAAATAAACATAGGTTAAAATCTGAAACAGTAGGTAATGATCATACCCATCTGAAGTATTATGACCAAAATAATTTGTATGGTAGTTCATTATCCAAACCGCTACCTCACTCTGAGTTTAGCTGGTTAGATGATAGTGATATTCAACATTTCTCCAACCCTTCTAACATACTAGCAATTCCAGATGAAGGTGATTGGGGATATTATTTTGAGATAGATCTAATCTATCCAAATAATATTAAACATAAAACCGTAGATTTTCCACTCGCACCCGAATCAGGTGAAGTGAGTAAAGATATGTTTTCCGACTTTATGAAACAATTTCATAAAGATTTAGAATCATGTGGACAACCCGACTATAAGCCTTGCCGCAAACTTTTACTCACCCAGTATGATAAAGAAAACTATCTAGTCCACTTTAGCATCTTAAAATTTTATTTAGAAATGGGCATGATTTTAAAAAGAGTTCACCGCATTATTAAATTTAGACAGAAAGCCTTCCTCAAACCATATATTGATAGCAACAGCCAGAAACGTGCACTAGCCCAAAATAACTTTGAAAAAGATTTTTATAAATATAAGAACAACAGTTTATTTGGTAAGACGATGGAGGATGTTAGAAAGCGCGTAAACTATAAACTAGTTAATGATGATCAAAAGTATCACAAATTGGTCTCATCACCTCTATTCATCGATAGAGACATTATCGATGAGGACCTTGTAGGTGTTAAAATGATAAAATCTGAAGTTGAGTTGTGCAAGCCCATCTATATTGGCCAAGCTGTACTAGATTATTCTAAGCTTGAAATGTACCAACTCTTTTATAAAATACTAAAACCATGTCCTCTCGTAAAAGAGGTTCGTTTGTTGGGTGGTGATACAGATAGTTTCTTCTTAGGTATTACCACTCAAAAAGATTTAAATTTCAATGAAGTAGGAAAATCTTTAGAAAGATATTTTGATACATCAAATTATCCTGCTGATCATCCACTCTACTCCATCAAAAATAAGGCAAAACTTGGCTGCTTTAAGGATGAGACAGCAGGGAAGGAAATAGATGAAATGATTCTCCTCCGTCCAAAAATGTACAGTATGAAATTAAAGGATAGTGATGATAGCATTAAGCGCGCTAAAGGCATATCAAAATCCATTGTGCAAAATATGAAACATAAGAATTTCAGGAAAGCCTATAGAAATAAAAATATAACATTTGTCAATATGACAATCTTAAAATCTAAGTCGCATGAGATCAAAACTCATACTTTTAGGAAACGGGCGCTTTCAGCATGGGAGGATAAGAGGTGCTGGTTAGAACACAACATATCTCTTCCACATGGACATCCTGACACAAACATACCACCACCCAAAAGAATTAAACTCACACTACCACATTCAGGAGACGTGTAAATAGATTCATCCTTAACTCAATATTTTGATGTTGATTTCTGTAGATAAACATTGTTGCTTTATGTATCGCATGAGATTGTTTTTTCCTTGTGAATATGTGTCCACATCTGTACATTCCCCATGTGATGACTTTTCCACTGAAAGACATTTTTCCTATCCCTGTATATTTCCACCCTTCACGAAGTAAAAAGACTTTTTGTATATAACAATGTTTATTGAAGTGCGCTCATGTATATATTTTCAGTGGATGTTGTATAAAGTCTATTGCTTCACATTCATGTACATATTTCAATAAATGTTGTATAAAGACTTCACTTTGTTTTCCGAAACACTAACGTTATGAGGGATTTAGTATCTTTCACGTGGATGCACTCTTGTAAACCATTGGTAATTTTGATAGCAATAGAGGGTATCATTTGTTTGACGATAGGATGGTAGAAAATAGGTTCAAACAATATCTGGACTATTCCATATGAAGCGTCTTTGTCATGAATGAAATCGCGTAAAATGTATTCTTTTTTCTCATCAAAAGAAATAGGTGAAATCAGATCACTTTGAATGTAAAAGTGTTGTTCATGTTTATTAAGGGTCATTGGTATTCCTACACCAATCATGCGTGTAGCAGTAAACACATTTTACAGCAATGAAAAACTACAGTTTTATCAAATTTTCACTCAATTGACAATGAATGCCATTGCCCAGTTTCAGAAGAGCACTTTGATTTTCAATCAAAAATGAAATGTGATGTATCTTTGCATCATCAAGTAACACTTCACATAACTCGCTTGTGCTAATTTTTCTAACAGGTGGGCAACATCGTTGTATCGCCGATTTGCCAAACGGCATGTCTAATAGAATAACACAAACAGCTCTATTCAGCTTAGGAAGCATGTTGCTTACATCACTGTCATTCTTCTTGTAAAGTTAGTCACTAAAAATAGCAATAGTAAATTATATTCACAGCTGAATATGCGAGCGTGTGAACGTTTTCATATCAGACAAAGCGATAACCCATGTCTAAAAATGGATCCACCTCATTGTCGTAGATGTCAGACCATTCGATAAGATTCTATTCATCCTTATTGACAGCCTGATCTTTTCCCCATTCAGTGCGTGTGCATTCCTTTGTCAGTCAAAGTGATGATGCATACCGTTTTCACCTTAACTCATTCATATGATGTGTCGTCAGTGAATGAAGGAAAAACTCAACGTTTAACATGCCTCCATTAGCTATACATTAAACAGATAACACATTAGGAATTTAACAATCCGTGATACTTTATTGAAATCACATAAGCCTGTTATGATACAATGCCCGTTATGAAGGATGGTAATATGTATAGGGTACCACTCGAATGAGAGCAGCA
Source organism: Prostheceraeus crozeri (assembly GCA_907163375.1). Taxonomy (NCBI): domain Eukaryota; kingdom Metazoa; phylum Platyhelminthes; order Polycladida; family Euryleptidae; genus Prostheceraeus; species Prostheceraeus crozeri. The sequence continues at coordinate 30,585 of CAJQUW010016242.1, forward strand.
GGAAAGGGTTCAGTTTCATAAATTATATAATGGCTGCTGTTTTTAATATTTGCTAGAACCATTATAGTCTTCAATTGAACAGATACTACCAAATTCTTCAATATTAATACACCAACACTAACAGGCGGAACACCTTCTTTTCAGCAAACGAAATATGCTAATCACTTACAATTTTTATTATTTTACAAATAGCTATACCTTTATTTCTAGCATACAAAGGCTAAAACTCTATTTCTAACGCATACACTATTAAAACTTTATTTTTAACTTGTAAACTGCTAAAAACTTTATTTTTTAATATGGAAACTGATGAAACTTTATTTCTAGCATACAAACAGATAAAACTTCATTTCTAACATACAAACAGATAGAACTTTATTCTTAACTTGTAAACTTAAACAGATAGAACTTTATTCGTAACTTGTAAACTGACGAAACTTCATTCTATTTCTAACATATAAACAAATAGAACTTTATTCTTAACATGCACACTATTGAAACTTTATTCTTAACTTGTAAACTATTGAAACTTTATTTTTAACTTGTAAACGGTTAAAACTTTGTTTTATTTCTATCATACAAACAGATAAAACTTTATTCTTAATATACACCATTGAAACTTTATTCTTAACTTGTAAACTATTGAAACTTTATTTTTAACTTGTTAACGGTTGAAACTTTGTTTTATTTCTAACACACAAGCAGCTTAAACTTTATTTCCAACATACACACTGTTCAAACTTTATTTTTAATCTGTAAACTGTTGAAACTATATCTTTCACTTACAAATAGTAGAACGCTTAGTCTAACTTGCAAACTAGTAAATCTTGCGATCTTATTTTTACAAACAGTTACACCTTTATTTCTAACATACACAGTGTTGAAACTTTATTTCTAACTTGTAAACTCTTGAAACTTTATTTTGATATACAAACAGCTAAAACTTTATTTCTAACGTATACACCATTGAAACTTTAGTTTTTATCTTTTAAACTGTTGAAACTTTATTTTGTTTCTAACATGCAAACAGATAAAGCTTTATTCTTAACATATGCACTATTGAAACATTAGTCTTAACTTGCAAACTATTGAAACTTTATTTTTAACTTGTTAACGGTTGAAACTTTGTTTTATTTCTAACATACAAACAGATAGAACTTTATTCTTAACTTGTAAACTGGTGAAATTTCATTCTATTTCTAACATATAAACAGATAGAACTTTATTCGTAACATATGCACCATTGAAACTTTATTCTTAGCTTGTAAACTATTGAAACTTTATTTTTAACTTGTAAACGGTTAAAACTTTGTTTTATTTCTATCATACAAACAGATAAAACTTTATTCTTAATATACACACACACTATTGAAACTTCATTCTTAACTTGTAAACTATTGAAACTTTATTTTTAACTTGTTAACGGTTGAAACTTTGTTTTATTTCTAACACACAAACAGCTTAAACTTTATTTCCAACATACACACTGTTGAAACTTTATTTTTAATCTGTAAACTGTTGAAACTATATCTTTCACTTACAAATAGTAGAACGCTTAGTCTAACTTCAAACTATTAAATCCTGCAATCATATTTTAACAAACAGATAAAACTCTATTTCTAACATATACACTATTGAAACTTTATTTCTAACTTGTAAACTCTTGAAACTTTATTTTTAACTTGTTAACGGTTGAAACTTTATTCTATTTCTAACATGCAAACAGATAAAACTTTATTCTTAACTTGTAAACTGATGAAACTTCATTTTATTTCTAACATACAAGCTGATAAAACTTTATTGTTAACTTGTAAACTGGTGAAGCTTCATTTTATTTCTAACATACAAACAGATAAAACTTTATTCTTAACATATGCACAATTGAAACATTAGTCTTAACTTGCAAACTATTGAAACTTTATTTTTAACTTGCTAACGGTTGAAACTTTACTCTATTTCTAACATACAAACAGATAAAACTTTATTTTTAACTTGTAAACTGTTGAAACTTTATTTTTAACTTGTAAACGGTTAAAACTTTGTTTTATTTCTATCATACAAACAGATGAAACTTTATTCTTAATATATGCACACTATTGAAACTTCATTCTTAACTTGTAAACTATTGAAACTTTATTTTTAACTTGTTAACGGTTGAAACTTTGTTTTATTTCTAACACACAAACAGCTTAAACTTTATTTCCAACATACACACTGTTGAAACTTTATTTTTAATCTGTAAACTGTTGAAACTATATCTTTCACTTACAAATAGTAGAACGCTAAGTCTAACTTGCAAACTAGTAAATCTTGCGATCTTATTTTTACAAACAGTTACACCTTTATTTCTAACATATACACTATTGAAACTTTATTTCTAACTTGTAAACTCTTGAAACTTTATTTTGATATACAAACAGCTAAAACTTTATTTCTAACGTATACACCATTGAAACTTTAGTTTTTATCTTTTGAACTGTTGAAACTTTATTTTGTTTCTAACATGTAAACAGATAAAGCTTTATTTCTAACTTGTACACTGGTGAAACTTTATTTCTAACTTGTAAACGGTTGAAAATTTGTTTTATTTCTATCATAGAAACAGATAGAACTTTATTCTGAACATGCACACTATTGAAACTTTATTCTTAACTTGTAAACTATTGAAACTTTATTTTTAACTTGCAAACGGTTAAAACTTTGTTTTATTTCTATCATAGAAACAGATAAAACTTTATTCTTAACTTGCCAACTGGTGAAACTTTATTCTTAACATACACACACTATTGAAACTTCATTCTTAACTTGTAAACTATTGAAACTTTATTTTTAACTTGTAAACGGTTGAAACTTTGTTTTATTTCTATCATAGAAACAGATAAAACTTTATTCTTAATATACACATACACTATTGAAACTTTATTCTTAACTTGTAAACTATTGAAACTTTATTTTTAACTTGTTAACGGTTGAAACTTTGTTTTATTTCTAACATACAAGCAGATAGAACTTTATTCTTAACTTGTAAACTGGTGAACCTTCATTTTATTTCTAACTTGTAAACTCTTGAAACTTCATTTTGATATACAAACAGCTAAAACTTTATTTCTAACGTATACACCATTGAAACTTTATTCTTAACTTGTAAACTATTGAAACTTTATTTTTAACTTGTTAACGGTTGAAACTTTGTTTTATTTCTAACATACAAGCAGATAGAACTTTATTCTTAACTTGTAAACTGGTGAACCTTCATTTTATTTCTAACTTGTAAACTCTTGAAACTTCATTTTGATATACAAACAGCTAAAACTTTATTTCTAACGTATACACCATTAAAAATTAATTTCTAACTTGTAAACTCTTGAAACAGTTATAATTTTATTTTTAACTTGTAGACTGTTGAAACTTTATTTCTAACTGGTAAACTGTTGAAATGATATCTTTCATTTACAAATAGTAGAACACTTTGTCCAACTTGTAAACTAGTAAATCTTGTTCGCCATCGAATCTAACTATTTAAATCTTCATCATGGAAATCAATGTTCCACAGTCGGAGTAAAAGTTTGAGATGATACACTCCTGGCAAACTAACTCATGAAGTAGCTTTGCTGTAATACATTTCTATCTGTAAACATATGATAATGTTAAAGTGAATCTAAAACTTTTCAGCTTATTAATTGTTCATCGTTGCATCAACGCTTTAACACGTGAACAGTTATAATTTATTTTTAATTTACACTTAGTCTAACTTGTAAACTAGTAAATCTTGCGATCTTATTTTACAAACAGTTACACCTTTATTTCTAACATATACACTATTGAAACTTTATTTCTAACTTGTAAACTCTTGAAACTTTATTTTGATATACAAACAGCTAAAACTTAATTTCTAACTTGTAAACTCTTGAAACAGTTATAATTTTATTTTTAATTTACACTTAGTCTAACTTGTAAACTAGTAAATCTTGCGATCTTATTTTTACAAACAGTTACACCTTTATTTCTAACGCATACACTATTGAAACTTTATTTCTAACTTGTAAATCTTATGACACTTCATATGGGTGATGATGGTAGATGAAATAGTGTTAAATAAACCTAAGATGGCTTACACTTCTGATACAGGGATAACAATCGACTGCGATCCATGTGTAAAGAGCTTGTTAGACTACGGATGGGCTTAAGTGGATGATTTAACCATGTATACTTCTTCATTTGGAAATAGTAGCACGCTTAGTCTAACTTGTAAATCTTAAAACATTTCATATGGGCGATGATGATAGATGAAATAGTGTCAAATAAAATTAAGATAGCTTACACTTCTGATACAGGGATAGCAATCGACTGCGATCCATGTGTAAAGAGCTTGTTAGACTACGAAAGAGAGAAGTGTGTTATGTTGCGTGTGGCGCGTGAGTGTCCTCCCATTTCATTCCATTCATCAATTCGTCTCATTGATAGAGACAGGTAGAACTCATGGTTCTCATAACGTATGCAATGGAAAGTTTTAGGCAACCTTCGACAGTTGGCTAAATGTCGCCCTGGCGCGAATGCATACTACGTTGAGACAGCGGCAATCACTTGCAAACATGACGCAGAGAGGTTTAACAAGATTGACCATTGCCGAATGTCCCTTGCGGTATACATAGCTACGGGTTTCACCGCCGCCCTTTACAGGAACACCCGTCGAAAGGAAGTATTACACCGAACTTCATTTGCAACGTTCAAGTTGACTGATAACAGATTCAACTTAATGATAGTATTCGCCAGTCTAAAGACTGCCCAGGGCAAACCGCGTGGAGGCTCTATCATGTCTTGCCCCATAGTGGACGATTATACGGTAGTGTGTTAGTAGATTTCAATCATTGAAAAGGGAAGATGAGAATCATTTCATTTGTCTCATCAACGTTTATCATGGGAGCAATCATTGAAGGGACATTTAATGAATTACATTTCACTCTACTCCATATCATAAAGACTAACCTTTGTCGAATGGCTGAAGTACTCTGACCTGGCGAGAGAAAGCGTCACGTTGAGTATGAAGTCGAACGCCCAACATGAGCAACGGCTCAGAGGTTTCGGTCTAACAAACGACGAACAACCCGTGCAACACAATCCCTCTACGGCAGTACCCGCCGTCCCGAAGGAACGCTCGAGCAAAGGAGGTATTACAGCGATGATGTGCTTTATGAGTAGAAGTGAATCTCTTGATAGCAAGAGACTATTCAACTAGATAGCAAGTCAAAAATAACCTGATAGCAGGACAAATGTATAGTCAGTAATTTACACTTAGTGAGGAATGATAGATTTGAGTGTAGTGAGTGGCACTCGATCCCGTCGACAGCCCGAAGGCCTTGTACTGATCACTAGGGAAGTGAGAGATCTTCCCCGATACCCGCTCTTTACAGCTGAAGACATCATTGTCACTGCCCCGAAGTGGTAACAGCAACGCCGAGTCAAAGGTAGTGAACAGTAGCTGGGATCTAACCCCTCAAAGCTGCCTTAGTCTTAGTTGAATTTGAAATCTGATAGCAGATTTGAACTCAGCATACTTGAAAACCTTGAGGAAACATCCCAAGTTATTGCTTTGATCAGCTTGATAGCAAGCCGTAGAGAGCTTGATTCACCAGCGTTTTGCAATGGAGATGTTTAGAGGCCACCCATGACAAGATAGCTAAGACTCAACCGATTGGCGTTCAAAGTGCTACGTTGAGAGCTGTGTCAAATGCCCAACATGAGTTGCCCCAGCGGTTACGGTCTCAAATATGACACATTCCCTTGCCACACTTATCACTACGGCATCGTCCGCCGTCCCGAAGGAACACCCTGTCAGTGGAATATTACAGCAAAACTCTCCGTGTCTTGCTCGCTTTCAGTGAAAAGCCGCTTATAGCATGAGAAGACTGGCTCAGACATCATTAAAAATGCTTTCATTGACTTCAGCAGGGTCGAAAACCCCAGAAAACCTCCAAAACTAGTGAATTTAAATTTTTCAACTTTTTAGCACTACTTATGAAATTTTATAAGTAGTCCATCACTTAGGGCAGGTCAATAGCGACCGAACCTTTTTTGAATCAAGTCAAACGGACTTGTAGAAGCAAAGTTACGAGCCTTTAAAGTTTTGGAGTCTTTTATGGCCTGGAGACGAAGGCCATCTCCTGGCGAATCTCTAAGTCTGACGCCTTAGCTGATATCAGCAATGAAATTTTCTAAGTCGGTTTCTTACAGAAACTCGGGATTTGGAATGTCCGAAGCTATCATCGGAGCTCAGAGAGACGACCTACCTCTGACAATCGTTCTCCTCTAAATGAAAAGTCTCCGTCGGTTCCCAGCTTATATAGTGTGTGGCGATCAGCTGATGACGTAATACCCATCATCCAAACACTAAAAATCCCGTCTATCTCCGGTTCTAGTGCTCCGATTGAGCTGGAAATACTTCATTTCCATGTAGAATTTGACGCTGAATCCGAATCTGGCCTCCGTTTTCCCATCCGATGCTTCGTTTTGGCTCAACAGTAGGCAGCCATCGCAAAAATTCTAACTCTGTCGTTTTTCCGAAAAATGTTGAACATTTTTCTCACCGATTGACTCGAAACTCTCCGATTGACATGAAACTTACCATACAGATAAAGAATTTGACGCTGATTCCAAATCTGAAATCCGTTTTCCAATCCGATGCTTCGTTTTGAAGCTAGAGTCCAAAACGTCCCAAATTCTAACTCTGTCGTTTTTCGCCAATGTCCCAAAATCTTAAATGGTGTCTCACATCTAAACGAAGACAGATAGGAACAAGCCGATTCTTTCAGTGAATTTGTCTCACTCTTAGCTTTCAAACGAGCTATCGCACGACAAAATCCGTCCACTGGAAGCCAAAATCGAAGCAAGCTGTCCAGAGGGGGGGGGACGTCAGTGAAATTTCAGAATTTGATGAAAAATGTTTTGGTGACGGTCCCAGGTCGAAATTCTACACTTTGGAAAATTTTCAAAATTTTACCCATACGAAGTCACTCTGACACTTAGGATTTTTTCAGGTAAGCGAGCTCCGACCTAAAATATTGTAACCGCTCTAACTTTTGAACGAAGACAGATAGGAACAAGCCGATTCTTTCACTGAATTTGTCTCACTCTTAGCTTTCAAACGAGCTATCGCACGACAAAATCCGTCCACTAGAAGCCAAAATCGAAGCAAGCTGTCCAGAGGGGGGGGGACGTCAGCGAAAATTTTTCTCTCCGATTCACTTGAAACTCACCATACCGATGCAGAATTTCACGCTGAATCCGAATCTGGCCTCCGTTTTCTCATCCGATGCTTCGTTTTGGCTCTACAGTAGGCAGCCATCGCAAAAATTCTAACTCTGTCGTTTTTTCGAAAAATGTTGAAAATTTTTTCTCTCCGATTGACTTGAAACTCACCATACAGATAAAGAATTTCACGCTGATTCCAAATCTGAAATCCGTTTTCCAATCCGATGCTTCGTTTTGGCGCTACAGCCCAAAACGTCCCAAATTCTAACTCTGTCGTTTTTCGCCAATGTCCCAAAATCTTAAATGGCGTCTCACATCTAAACGATGGTTCGTTTGGACGCCACACACCAAAACGTCCCAAATTCTAACTCTGTCGTTTTTTCGAAAAATGTTGAAAATTTTTTCTCGCCAATTGACATGAAACTTACCATACAGATAAAGAATTTGACGCTGATTCCAAATCTGAAATCCGTTTTCCAATCCGATGCTTCGTTTTGAAGCTAGAGCCCAAAACGTCCCAAATTCTAACTCTGTCGTTTTTCGCCAATGTCCCAAAATCTTAAATGGTGTCTCACATCTAAACGAAGACAGATAGGAACAAGCCGTTTCTTTCAGTGAATTTGTCTCACTCTTAGCTTTCAAACGAGCTATCGCACGACAAAATCCGTCCACTGGAAGCCAAAATCGAAGCAAGCTGTCCAGAGGGGGGGGGACGTCAGCGAAAATTTTTTCACTCCGATTGACTTGAAACTCACCCTACCGATGCAGAATTTGACGCTGAATCCGAATCTGCCCTCCGTTTTCTCATCCGATGCTTCGTTTGGGCGCTACACACCAAAACGTCCCAAATTTTAACTCTGTTAAAATTTTGAAGAAAAATTTTTTCTCGCCGATTGAGCTGGAAATCACACCACAGATGCAGAATTTTACGCTGAATCCGAATCTGGCAGCCATTTCACCATCCACGACAACCTAGACGGTCGCCCACGTCAACCTAGACGGTCGCCCACGTCAACCTAGACGGTCGCCCACGTCAACCTGGACGGTCGCCCAAGTCAACCAGGCGGTCGGACCAACTCACTCGAGTCTCACACTCTGTCGTTGCAGAGGGGGGGGAGTCAGCGAACAGTTTGCGAACCCACCTGGCCGGCACACCACGACAGACCACAACCTCTGTCGTTCCAGAGGGGGGGGAGGGCGCGCTGTGTTTATTATGGACCTTTTGTTACTACTGACGATGTATAATGTATACAAAAAATCTTTTTCTATAGTATTCTTTATAAAAGGAATATCAAGTTATATATTAGGAATATAGCGTCTTTACCACTGCTCTTTAGCGCAGTGTTCAGCATGCTGAAAATTCTGGCGTTAATCAAGAGTTGCTTCTCCTAATTTTACAGTTTAGCACAGTCTGCATCATGTGTTTAACTGAGCTAAAATGATGTGCAGCGCACTTTCATCCTACGTCTGAATCTGTGAATTAAATAGACGCAGTTGCACTGTTGCTCTGCTTGCATACAGTGAATAGCTGGCATTGCCCTTGAACAAGATAATCTGATTTCAACTTCATTGTGAAAGGTGAACGATAGCAAACTGAATCCTTCTACTACGGTAGGTTAACAGTTATTTGAATAATAATTAATACAAATAATGAACATCAAAGAGAAAAGTGTATATTAAAATTGCATAAAAAGTGCATTTAAATGAAAATCTAAAAGCTACACTCGTTTAAAAGAAACCGATATGCTGAGACTTAAACTTGAAGTGATCAATAGGCGCTAATCGTTTCGAGGGATCATTAACCAATATTAAGTGAGTGTTGTCATAGTATATATGTACTCAACGTGGACTTTTCCATAACAATTTCAATTAGAAAATTGGCAATTGGGAAATTTCGAAAATCATAATGTAAAGAATATGATTTTATAATCCAGATATAATTTTTTTCTATTCATGTTGAGTATGCATTATCATTAATAACAAATCAGTTGCAAGTCTGGTCTATAATGCAGACCATCGATTCATGTGCAACGGTTTGCACGCAAACAGGTGATTGAGAATATTATCTTTCAAAGATTTTTTAGGAATCTGTCAGGACTCTCCAAGACATGCAATTAATGCATATTACATATTTGGCGAGTCCCAGAATGCCGTTTTGGCTTTGTGTCCACTATTTTGACATTTTCATGATTTCTCGAAACGGGTTTGCCATGCGATATGCCAACAATGACAATTGAAAAGCGCGGGCCAAACTACATAGAAAGCTGTTGACGCAATAATTGAGAATTGCTGTACATGAATACAGACCCAGATTGCAGTTTCGGTTTTATGTCCGCCATTTTTAATTTTTGTCATTTTCTCGAAAACGGCTAACCGCATGATGTTCTAGCAATTATATTTGAAGAAAGCAGGTCAAATTACGTTGGTAGTTGTTGACGAAATAGATGGGAATATTTTTAATCCTGCCCCAGAATTCAGTTTCGGTTTTTCTATCAGCCATTTTGAAATTTCGTCATTTCATCAAAAACGGCTGATCACATGCTTTTTGACATTTATATTTGAAAAGAACATGGCCAATTTACATAGGAAACATTAGACGAAATATTATAGAACCTTTTAATCGAATCCCAGAATTGAGTTTCGGTTTTTCTGTCAGCCATTTTGAATTTTCGTCATTATCTCGAAAAGGGCTTGTCGTATAATTTTCGAAATTTTCATGCAAAAATACATCAGAAACCGTCGAAAAATAAAATGGGAAATTTTCAAAATGAAACCGCCTCTCCTGGCGGGAGGGTGAACGCTGAACCCCTATATGTAAAATAGACCAAATTGAACTCAGTTCGGTCGATGTATATCGTCGCCTAATCTGTGAAAGAGCTCATTTTAACTACAATCATTCCTCTTAAGGTATGGCATCGTTTTTGATATTAAAAGGACACCGGGAACCTCGTAAAGTTCACTGCCAAGATAATTCGTTTGGTAGCAAAATGACAGTGGACTGCTAATGTACTCCTCGATTGTTCATTAGTGAAAATTCACTTTTTTGTAAAACATCAACATTTTGTTGCACAAAAGTGTTACAGATGAGTGTAGTTGGCTTCATACAGACCTTCCCGGACACATTTATTTCTATGCTATTCATCTTCAAGACAAGTCATGCAATTCCGCAATTCCGTTTGTTTCAAAATGACAGATTTCAATGCTATAAAGTTGATCACAAAAAGGGACTAACTAAAGTCTGTCCAAATTCGATCGATTCTCATGCCTTCCAATCAGGTCACACAACAACGCATTATACATTATTCGGGAGCCTACAGTCTCAGCTTTCAAATGAGATATAAGGTATTCTACGGTATGAAGCGAGAAGGGCAAGAAAAATGCGCATAATTATGCTGAGTACCGTTAATCTGAACAACACCGTCTATATGCTCTGCAGTTTTTAGCAGAGCACCCTTTGAATCACTTTTGACCTATATTCGCGCTCTCATAGTCTCGTACTTTTTGTACATAGATTGAGAATGACCAGGATACAGAAGCATTTCAGAGTTTGAGAACTGCGGTTCATTAGATGCTACACATTGCACCAATGTATCCAAAACCATGTACTGCACGGGCTCCAAAACTCCAGACCGTAATGATCTCGTGGTGAATACGCAATGCTACATGATATTGTGATTACACAATATGCGCATATCATGATTTTCTTGTAGTTCATTTTTCTGGGCACAATCTGATCTTTGGGATGTAAGTCACAGATCACATTTGAACAAGACTTGAGTTCCATTTCTGCTAAGTACAAACAGTTTCATGTTCCGCATCTTTCATGATGGATATTTTTATTTAAGAACATTTCATGGTCTCTATCATTTCAAAAACTCAATTTTGCCTGATTAAGTAAAATAACAATTTCGCAGCTTTTTAGATACTACCTACATGCCTTGACTCACGTCAGTACGAAGTGTAGGTAGACACATCAGCACAGAAGAGAAGCACATCATTAAATACTTTGAAATCAAATGCACGTGTTTTGAGTGAATCAAAGATTAATATTTGTACGTGCGTGAAGTTAATGCAAAAATTCAATGATTTAAGCTTCAAGTTGCAACGAGTAAATTGCACGATTTGTTGTAGCATCTTAATTATATTCCGTATTACTTTGTTTCTTACAATTTACATGCCTATTAGATGTAAAATTAGATGGACACCATATGAACATTATGTTAGTGATTATCAAAAGTTTAATCCGGACCTTTTTAAAGAAGTTTGGGAGCCATTTCAAAGTTGGAAAAGTTTCGTTGTCGCTAATTTAGACACTTCATCCCTTTAATCAAGGATCACCGTTATTTTCTCATGAAGATAGCCATAACTGTGAACAACAATAAAGAACGCAGGCTTGTAAAAGGAATGTTTATCATGACTAGGTGAATTTTTTCGCGTGTCTCATTAATTTATGATCTTACGGATAAAGTGCACAACATTCAAATAGCAGAAAGTATTAATTAAGGTAATCGAAAGGCATAACGGCAATTTCGAAAAAGTAACAGGATAATAACGGATTATAGGAGACGGCATCTGGCGTTATTTACCCGTCATTTTTTTAATGTGTGTGCTTCCACCTGGAAGTCTTCCGTTTAGAAAAACAATTACAATATACTACATAATTTAATAAGCATTGACAACTTTTGAAAATACGGGTTTTTTGTTGCATCCTCATCTTGACCTCTTAAGCTGTTTTATATCCGCGAATTTGCAACCTCTGACAAATGCTGTCTGATTCAAGCGAGTGGATTCCATCATGAAAACACGCATGAGTCTTCATGGTGCAAACATGAAAACAAAAGGTTGGCGCTTTTGTATTGAAAACCACTCAACCACTCAGACAAATATCCAGGCATGGAAACTAAATAAACAACAATTATTCACTTGCATATTTATAGCACTTCGCGTCACATCTAAGTTTGCGCTAATTGTTGTAAATTTAGATCCAGCATTGTATTGAAAATGCGACACTCATCTAAACAAAAGGCATTTTATCAGACGATTTCTGCTCTATGCAGGCAGGTTACTTGTTCAATTGATTCAATTTTATTCCAATTCAATCATAAATATTGAGAAACATCATCTCCCCAAAAGTGGCAACGTTTTCAAAATTTGCACAGATAGATAGAAGATGTCTGATATGCGATCTTAGTTGTGATATTGAAAAATATCAATGATGAATGAAAATCAATATATATTAAGCTATGTGCAACATAAGTACATTATTTATGAAACCTGCTAAATTCTGTTCTGACGGCATGGTTATGCAGTATCATGGAAAAGTCAGGTTAGTGTCCTTAAAAGATAATAATACATAATAATGAATATATACACAATAGTTAATAATGTCAGTCCTAAAAAGGACTGATAGGCGTTCACGACGGACTCCGTTTATCAAAATCACATCGGGCCAAAGTCAATTGAGCTTATTAATTGACTGATTTCATCAAACGAATTTGTGGAGATTAGGCCTAATTCGTCATTTTCCTATTGGCTATGATGCACGGCTGGATTTTTAAAAAGCTATTATAACAAGCGAAAGATTGTAATGGTGAACGAAAAACATTGCAGGAAAACAAATTATTTCTGTTTTATTCAACATTGGTTATTTGTTGATGTGAAATTAGTGACCATATAAAGGTGCTTTAATAAATAAGAGAGCTAGCGATGATTAATTAATGATCCAACAAACCTTACATGTTTTGAATAAACTTTCTCTGCTATTTGTCATATTTTTGATGGAATTAGAAAGAACCATTACTGAAGGATGTTGATTTTGTGTTCTTATACGTTGTTTTTTTACAGTTAACAGAAAAGTTAGGAAATTAACAGGTCCACTACCAATTCATAAGCATGTTATATGTTTTCCCTTCTAGTTAGGTCATCATTATAATGCTACTGGAAAAGCGTGTATATAAGCCAATTTGATACTACCTGTTTCATAGCCCATTCTCCCCGTTTTAAATTCAGCATATCATTATGACATAGAGTTTTATATATGGACGCCGGTGTAAATTTTAAATGTTATGCTGAACCTGTTAATTTCCTTCATTTTCCATCTCAAGATAGTTAACGAATGTTAATCAAGTTAACTAATATAAGGCCGCCTAATACAAGAGGCTTGAGTTAAAAGTACACTTACATGCACATAACATGTACATGAAAGTATAGAGCTATGTAATGCATAGCTTAGAGTTATGAGTTGTCAAAGATATGAGGTGTGAACTGGATATCTGTTACCGCTATAATACAACATACTGTGCGCAATTTAGCTATTGTGCAATGTGAAAAAAGAAGTCAGCGACTTGATGTGCGAAGAATAGACATAAAAATCAAGTCAGCGTACAGCGGACGAGATTTCAGTGTGAATTTTGAGTACAGCAACGCATTGCTATTGGTCTATGTCTCTTGTCACGCAAGTCAATGACAATGTCGAAAACTGCACGGCGCAATATTACTGTGCACTTTTGGTATTCTATTCGGTACTGTGGTGGTAATCGCAGAAATATTGTTGATTAACTACGATTAATGTATCGCGTAATGATGATATCTGCATCGATGCATGTAAAAGACATTTAAGAAATCTCAGTAAGCGCATATCTACGTGTGTTGTATATATTTCTTACGGACAACTAATTTCTTAAAAAAGACACTGCAACTTTCTAGACATAAATCCTAAGATAACAAATGCTATACCTGCACTTATGTGATACGGAAAATACAAAAGAGAACGAAAAGAAGTTAATAGTCAAAGTAACGCGGCGCCCTAGCCAGAACCAGTTCATGCCTGCCAATCTCGACCATATTCAAAGATTTTAGCACTCGGGCATTCTGGCGCATCAAAGCGATTGACATTTTTTTCTTTATGGCCTCCCGTGCTTCAGAAAAGGTCGCTGAGGTCTGTGTGGAGAATATGGAAGCTTTGCTTCGTATCAAATTTAACAGAGAAATATATCTTGCCCCACCAACTAGTCAATGGCGTGCAATCAACCATTCTTCGAAATTTCAACTCCTCGTTATTTCTACAGAATGTAAAAATGCATGTAATTTAGGAAACTGATGTCAATGGGAAATTGGATCCTAGTCAATTCCTTTCTTTATTATCGGTCAGACCTCTAGGACGTTGAAAGAACTCATCCACAGGTATTGCGATCACAATGCAAGCATATAACTCTCTTGATGCAGTCGTGTCCAATCCGATGTAACGTGCATCAGTATCAGCTTATTGACACCATCAGAGATTGTGAATGTGAACATGCGACATGCTAATAGCAATTTTTCTCACCTCATTCGATTTACTTTACTTTAAGCGGCATATTCATTGCTGAACTTCGGCCGACCCATTGGAGATGGCACGCCACAGTTTTCGCTCACGCGTTGCGCAGTTCAATTCGTACATGTTGAGTCCGGTCCATTTCATGATGTTGTTGACATACTGCGTCCTGGGCCTTCCTCTGCGCCGGTTGCCCTCCATGTTGCCTTGCAGGACAGTTCTCGTTAAAAGGCATCCTTCCTCCCTGCACTGATGACCGTAGAAGGAGAGTTTCCTTTTCCGAATGTGTCGAAGTAACATAGGGGTAGTGGCCAGTTGCTCGAAGATACTGGCATTCGTTCGGTGCTCTCTGTAATTTATGCGCAACATTCTCCTCCAGAACCACATTTCGGCAGCTTCGATGTGTTTCTCGTCTGTAGTTTTCAGCGTCCATCCTTCCGCTCCATATGATAGAATTGGCCACACAAGCGTCATCACTAATTTCATCTTGAGCTTTGTTGGTAGTGCCCTATCTGCCCATAGCTTGTTCAGTCTGGTCATCTTCGCCTTAGCCATAGCTATTCTCACACGGACGTCTTCTGTGCAACTTCCATCATTTTTCTTGATAGAGCCAAGATATTTGAAGCGATCGACCTCTGCAACAGTCTCAGCCCCAACTGTGATTGTGCTATCTTCGTCACGTGTTGAACCGACTCGCATTACTTTTGTCTTCCTTGCATTTAGCTTGAGCGACCTCTCAATTCCTGAAGCGTTCACCTGGTCAACCATCTCCTGCATTTCACTCATGTTCTTGGCTATCAAAGCTGTGTCATCGGCATACCTGACATTGCTTATTTGTCTGCCTCCGATATTTATGCCAGCGTTCGTAAAATCGGTTTCTCTCATGATTTGCTCAGTATAAAAACTGAAAAGATGCGGTGATAGAATACATCCTTGACGCACACCCTTTTTGATTGGAAATTGCTTGGTTCGGTCTCCGTTCCAACGAATAACTTCTTGCTGATTGCAGTAGAGGGACTTTATCAGGTTGACGAGGTGATCAGGGAATCCAAAAGTAGACATGATATCCCAGAGCTGACCGTGGCTCACGCTGTCAAAAGCCTTGGAATAATCAATGAAAGTTATAACCGCTCCACATGACATGTCATTAACCTTTTCAATAATGACTTGTAGGGTTGCCAACATGTTTGCGGTGCCTCTGCCAATTCGAAACCCTGCTTGTTCATCTGGGAGTTCCTGTTCGATCTTCATGCGCAGGCGGTCCAGCAGTATATTGAGGAGGACTTTGCTAGCATGCGATATAAGCGCAATGGTGCGATAATTGCCACACTCTTTGGGATTGCCAGTCTTGTGCAGTAATACGAATTCTTGCTCTTTCCAATCGTCTGGCCAACGTTCCGTTTCCCAAATCCTCACGCAAAGCTTGTGAAGACTTTTTGTGGCAAAGTCTCCAGCGAACTTGACGAGTTCCGCAGGCACATTGTCACAACCTGCAGTCTTGCCCATTTTCAGTTTCTTTACCGCGTTCTGGACTTCTGTAAGCAGCGGAACAGGCTCCTTTTTTGCTGGAGGCGTAGTAACCAGCTCCTGATGAAAAACTGATGAAGTTGAACCGAAAAGCTGCTTAGCGTATTCTTCCCAACGCTTTAGAACCTGGTTGGGTTCTATGAGGGTTAGACCTGTGGAGTCATTGATTACACTTTGTTTTTCAGTAGCTGCTGGTTCAGTAAGTGCGGAGATTTTTCGAAAAAGTGCTTTGCCTTTATGCATTCTATCGAACTCGTCGATTTCAGCGCACTGTCGTTCTAGCCAGGTTTTCTTGTCTTTACGCAGGCTTTTCTTTATCTTCTTGTTCAGCTTTTTAATCAAAAGGCTATCTGAAACACGCCGAGCTTCTCTTCGTTCATGAATTAACTTGAGAGTCTCGTTGCCAATCCAAGAATCAGTTACTTTCCGCCTAGGGGCACGTCCTATGACATCGGTTGCAACCTCTTTTAAGGTATCAGCTATGTTTGACAAGAGATCATTCGGCTCAATCTCCGTAGTATCTGTCTCCAATAGCGCTGCAAATCGGTTGTTCGTTTCTGTTACGTATTGATCCCGGACTTCCGAATCGTTCAGTTTATTCAAGTTGACACGGAATGGTTGACTGCTTCTTTTCACACTGAATGCTTTCAATTGAACCTTTGAAACGACCAATTTGTGATCGGTATCACAGTCTGCACTTGGTTTAGTTCTGGCATCAAGTACTGCGCCATTTCTTATTTATCATCATATAATCGATTTGATTCCGGGTGCCTTGGTCTGGAGATATCCACATGAATTGTCGACGCTTGTGATGGCTAAACTGCGTATTCAAAATGCAAAGATTGTTTGCTGTAGAGAAATCTGCTAACCGTTGACCTCTCTCGTTTCGAATTCCCAGACCGAAGCGACCAATTCCAGCAGAAGGTTCGTCTCCTTCACCAACCTTCGCATTGAAATCGCCCATCAGGATGCAGATCTCTCGACTCTTTACTTGTTCAACTGCTGATTGCAATTTCTCATAGAAGAGGTCAACAACTTCATCATCGTGACTAGTTGTAGGAGCATAAACCTGTATTACTGTTGTGGGCACAGGCTTGGTGCAAAACTTCACAACGAGTATACGGTCCGAGATGGGGTTGAAACTAATCACACTTTTCCGGGCTTTACCTCGCACTATAATTGCTACACCACTTAGGCCAGTTCGCTCCTCTGTACCACTCTACATGATAGTGCTGTCCAAACAATCGAATTTACCGCTTCCGCTCCACCGCGTTTCTGAGATTCCCAGAACATCCAGATTCAATACTTCGAGTTCTTTGATCAGGGCATAGAGTTTTCCTGTATCCTTCATAGTACGTACATTCCAAGTACCAATTGCTAGCTGTTTCTCTTTCAACTTCTTCTTTGTTTTCTTCTTATGCTTCTGCTTGACAGTAGCTTGCTGACGGTCGGGTCCTACCTGTCTTCCATAGGGACGTCTACCGGACGAGGGATCAACGAGCATGGTCGAGTTCCCATTAACGTCGTTTACGTGATAACTGTAGTTGTGATTCATCTCCATAGGGTTCAGTGGCAAGATACTGCGGTGGTTTGCCATTGCCTTCCGCAGCCGTTTGGAGAGTCGGGTTCTCTGAGGGGCAGGTTTCGGAGAGTACGAAAACCGAAAAACCAGTACAAACTTGCCGATGGATGCCATCAGACGCAGAGGTTTGACCGACCAGGTCGCCGTCAGATACTGAGCAGACGCTCCCTGGATTTGTTGGGGTTGAGTCGGAAGTTAAGCTGGTAGTTACTGATGCTTGTGGCTCATCGATCTTCGTCGCCGCTGGTCTTCACCTTGGTTATTTAGACCAAGGCTCTTCTGGACTTAAACCGGTCCGACTCGGTGGGTTGTTTGGTTACTATCGATGTATTCCAGGAGGCAAGACCTGTATCCCGATAGCATCCAGGGGGCACGACCTGCAGGAGCCACAGAGCAGGCAGTCCGAAAGGGGGTTTACACCTGGACCTTGAGGACTCGTGGACGTGACAACCCAGCCCCCCCATTCGATGCATCTCTTAATTGCTTAATTATTGAATGCATCTGTCCACTCTATTCACTGCCTGGCATCTATGGCCTACACCGTTGAATTTTTTGATGTTATTCTGTATTTCTCTGCTGTGAAGAGAAATATGTACTATTTATGTACACTGTGTATTAGTTAGCACTACACCTGAGTACTTGTGTACTTACTCTGAACTACTTTCTCCTCTGGTTCAAATGATATGGGATTAAAATGACCTGCATAGCTGGACGGCAAAGATCAAATATCACTGATTTCTAATGTTAGAAGTAATAGGAAAACAGTGTCTAGGCTAGATGAAATATCATTGTTGTGGCCGGTAACATAAATCGTTGTTAAATAACGGTAACTGTTAAGCCTACAGCGAACTGCTGTAACAGCGAACGTTTATCGGCCACCACAACTTCGCTGTTCCTTCGCTGTTTAGCATACAGGGAGTTAGTGATTAACAACAAACTTGAATTCGGGAAATCGTGACGTATATTCTGACGTTGTCCAATAGAATGACAAGATCAGCGAGGTGAGTGGATTCTGAGTGGATTTTTTTTTGATATCTTATGAATATCGTATTGGAATACTATGTTGTTTTTATTAACCCTCGCCCCACTGGGCTGTCTTTGCGAACGAGCACAAACTATTATATTAATTTTGACAAACCACAGATCCAAGGGCATTAGCAAAACAGCCAGGGATCGAAATTTTCCGTTTTTTCCCGAAGATTTTGATGGTCTCCCTTTTAAAAGTATTTTTTGAAAGCATTTAAAGTCATTTGGAACTAACCTTTCATTACAATGTATTTAATTCAAAAAATTTTATGCGTTATTAAAGAAATTGTTTGTAACTTGACGACGTACAATGGATCCATCCCCATCTACTGGAATATCATATCCGATATCACTTGCATCATTCTCGCCATTCGTAGGCCAGCTTATATGGCGATGATGTTTTTCACAAAGTGCACTTGATACTGCGTGAACCACATGTCCGGTAGTCATCTCTGATATACCATGAAAATCACCAAGTTCACGCATATAATCACCTTCCGCATAATATCGAAGTGCAATGCACAGTTGTTGTTCAACAGATAGGCTGTTATTTCGACGAGTTTGATGACACAGCAATGGTTCTAGCTCGCACGAAAGATCCTTCACAACACTCTTTGGTAAACAGTACCGATCGACGAAGTCAGCTTCCTCCATTTCTAATGGATCCATTATTTTCAGAAATCGTCGGCTTGACTATTCAAAATGTCTATCAGCTTCTACTCGCCACATATCTCGATGAAATCCTTTTTGAAATGAGAGCTGTGATTTGGATGTACAAGTTTTATTGCATACATCGAGTAAACAGCACTTTCATCTGCTGTATGCTACAGAAGACAAAATGAACCACTGTTAGGCAAACAGTGTTATATTGGTGGTCATTTTAACATCGAAGTTATAGCAAGGTTACAATGAACTTTTAACAATGGTTTGTTGGTATCGAAAATATCGCAAACAGTAAACGTTAGGCTTAACGGCGGTTCTTGTTACCGGCCCCTGGACGCTAAGGTCTACAACAAGGACAGTACGACACTTGAATATGTCCATCCAAGGAGGTTTAGATATCTATAATTGTACAGGAGGCAGAATGACGCTTTCTGTGGGAGAGCTTCGAAGGCCTGTTACAGAGATAGGAGCATATCACAACACTGAATAAATTTTCAATATTTTGCAAGTTTTGCCGAATTTTTGTGTTACCTCTGAATTATCTGCTCTCTTTCATTGTCATTGGATCGAAGGTGAAGATCGGGAGATATTTCATTCAAAATTTCAATTATAGATACCTAGACCTCCTTGGTCCATTACTGTCTTACAGCAATGACATTGATGGAGTATTCTGTGTGTCGTAGTTATTCATTGGTGCCCACTTTTTTCCTACATTGCTGCCCAGTCAATTTCAATTACGCACAATAGCCCAATTATCATTAACATAGGTTTTTGATGCTTTTTTGAGATGTTTTTGGATTACCTCTATTTTTTAGATGTAGGGATGTTTAGGAATGATACTAAAATGCAATAAATTAATGGAACCTTTAAACTATCATCGTATATTTTTCAGAGGGATTGCCAAAAATTTAAGACACTATAGAAAGAGTTAATCAAGCAAATTTTAATGATTCTCAGTCGCTCCTGAGAAATTTGAGGAAAAGCCCACTTTGGCCTATCTCACTAATCACTATGATCATGTGAGTGTGTGATAGCTACATGAATTACTACAATGAAGAACAGTCTGGTAGATACACAAATTTTATCGAAACAATTTTCACTTTACACCAATTTAGCGAAGCTCTTTAGCACCTCACGAAGCGCATTTCCGAAAGTTCATTTGACTGATTTCGAGCATTTTCAAGCGTCCTTAAACAAATACGTGATATATAATTCCAACGTCTTTGTCCTTAGCAACTGTCGTGAAGACGATGCTCCAATTAGATGCAATTTTTGCGTCAAATGAAAATGCTCATTATTATGAGTTTACAAACCTACTCCTCCAAAAATTTTGATTCTTCTAGAAAAATCATGAGAAATCAAAAGCATCTAGCAATAAAAATCTTTTCTATTTGCAGAACCGATTCCAAATGGCAACCCATGAGAATGATATTAATCAAATATATCGCGTCTATCAGCGCAGCTCTCAAGAATACGAAATTTCTGCTACTGCGACAATACAAGAAGTGCGACAGCATATTGATAATCGCCATCCTGAGAATGTATTTTTCTTAACAAAGACGCCATACGACCAGTTTCCTCCCAACTCTCCGTCCACCGATCTCCCGGCAGACAGCACTGGTTGTAGAATTGTCGTGATTAACAGTGAAGAGAATTGCCATGCAAGATCGGATCACACCGATTTACTATTCGGTGAGCATCTATCAAAGAAATTGGCCCCCTCTGTTCTAGTTTCCTCCCGCCAGTATCATAACACGTCCTGCTTTACGAAGATCGCAAGAATTCGAATGGGATCATAGCACTAGGAACTCGAGTATCATAGATATTGGGAAACTCATGCTGATGAAGACTCATGTGTGACGTCAGAAACTGTGCACGCGTGTACTATCATCCAAGGGAACGTGATGTATGAGTGTTGTCGTCGCAGAAGGAAAGATTCGTCTTGCAATCCAGGGTTTCGACAGAGTTCGACTTGCAGACTAAGGTATTATGCAACACACACCAAAAGTAGCAACGCCATCTGACGGCCTTGAAACTCTCACAACGAGAGAAGTGCATGGCAATGACGGGGGAAATTAGAAGAGAGCCACAAATTGAATATGAGAAGCATTTAGGCCCTTTAATAATTTTGTTGAGGAAAATTAGCGCGCAGCTCATTGCGAAGTTACATTCCAGGGTTCCTTTCGGCCGGTCTCGTCAGTGGAAACAAACGGAATGACATAAAATTGAAAATTAAGACAAAGAGAATGCTGAATTTTACACATTTTACCATGGCAAGAGAAGGTCCATCAATAGATCCTTCTGCATGCAGAGATCTGGTTTGTAACGCTGAACAAGCATTGCTTCGGAAATTCGCAGCAAACGGTCATATCGCAGCAACATTTCTTTGCACACAATAGAAAATTTGTCCTCTCACGATCACAAGAACAATGAATCACGTGATCTGTAACGGCCACAGAATTAGATTCATCTGCGGTTTCCTAGAAAGGAGGGGTTGTATGTAGCCTTAACATCGAAATGGCACATCACAGAATTAGACAACTTGCTCCTCCTCGAATAGATAATTCGTGTATCGCTTGCTATTGGAAATGGCAAACAATAAGCTGTCAGCAGAGGACACCAGAGCCAGTGAGAAAGTCGTGCGTGCTGTAATATCAATCCGCACACACCAAAACACACATCGCTAACTGACTAACTTTCGATTCAATGTATGCACTATGTACTAACTACAAGGAATCATCAAGTGAACTAATTATCGTGCGCCTGCTACTTTTTTTGATAATGATCGGAGGGGCCAACATTATGTAGAAAACTTGTGCGCAATGATCTGAATTCTTCGAATCTGAAGGAATTTTGGCAATCGAAGCACTTTTCTGGAACTCACATTAATCCGCAAGCGACGCACGACTTTTTTCCTATCTCTGTAAGACATTAGGAATTCCTTTTTGCCCACTTAGTAAGTTCCTCGATGTGCCGTCGATTTCGAATTAATCACACTTCTAACAAACCGAAGCAGATAAACAAAATATTTAATTCTGTGGTAATGGCAGACCGGCTGACGCCAGTGCGGCCAACTACAAGCCACTTTGACACGTGTTCGCGTACTCTGACTGAAAGGCGCCTGCTCTTCCTGTCGAAGTAGACTGACCTGCAATCACAAAGGAAGCGGTACACATCTGAGGACGAGTAGACAACAGGAGATCGCACGGGAACACAGCGAGTGTGTAACAAGACACACAGATTAGCGGCAAAAAAATCGGCTGGAAACAACTCTATTCATAGAACGTTGAAAAAAAGCTGCTGATTTATCGCCATAAAATATTCAGCACTACAACCCAGATCTCTGCAAGCAGAAGGATCTATTGATGGACCTCCTCTTGCCATGGTAAAATGTGTTCCCATTCAGCTGTCTCTGTGTCTCAATTTTCAATTTTATGTCATTCCGTTTGTTTCCACCGACGAGACCGGCCGAAATGAACCCTGGACTGTAACTTAGCAATAAGCTGAGCGCTATTTTCCTCTACAGAAATTGAATGGCTTTGACTAAGTCAGGCGAGAGAGAGAGAGAGAGAGAGAGAGAGAGAGAGAGAGAGAGAGAGAGAGAGAGAGAGAGAGAGAGAGAGAGAGAGAGAGAGAGAGAGAGAGAGAGAGAGAGAGAGAGAGAGAGAGGAGGAACAACGAAAGAAGAATTTTGACCGATAAACTATGAAGTAGTTCTTCTTGTCAGTACATTTGAAGACAAAGATACTCGCCAACAAATTCATTGTCAGAAGAAGATAGGCCTATACTGTATACATAATGTACAAAAGATAAATTTTCACGCGAGCGCTTTCGTGGTGTGACGACCAAATGAAACAATAATGTAGGATGCCAAATGCCGGCGTTAGCATGATTCACATGACGTCATAGACATAGAGTAAGTCGTAGGTATAGTAGGTAGAGTGTAGGTAGAGTGTCGACTCAAAAAAGTGTCTATATGCAGTGAAAAACTTCATATGAGAGATTCAGTTTTTTACGGAGATTACTGGTGCGTTCCTGCGGTTCGTAAAATTATTTGAGCAGTTTTTAGAAAACTAAATTTCTGCAAATTATTTCTATGTTTATTTACTGCTCACATGAAACCACTTTAAAAGTAACATGAGACAAGTTGGATATCAATAGGAATGAATATTTGCTAACAAGTATATTAATTAAGCATGAATTAGGCTGATGATCCAGGAAATTTCAT
The DNA here is from genome assembly GCA_907163375.1 of Prostheceraeus crozeri. Classification (NCBI taxonomy): domain Eukaryota; kingdom Metazoa; phylum Platyhelminthes; order Polycladida; family Euryleptidae; genus Prostheceraeus; species Prostheceraeus crozeri. Next base: position 54,171 of record CAJQUW010016242.1, read on the forward strand.
GAACTGCATTACAATGCAAGTGTCTGCAAGTCTTCAAGGAAAAGTTGAGTGCTTCTTGGCTGAGATGTCATGTTTTTAATTTAATTTTCAGCGACATGATTTTTTTATTCATGAGGCGTCATTTCTTGAATCTAAATAGCAAGGTGGACCCATTTACATATTTTAAAGTTGATTATGATCAGTTTCTTTGATTATGATGGTTTTCTCTTTCAGTGGCAGATCGTGTTTGATGTGATCACGTTTAAGAAAATAATCCTTTTAAAAGGCTGAGCTTTGAAGTAATGGTAACCTATCGAATTGCCCATTTGACAAACCAAATTACCTCTACAATGTTGTCGTGACATGCAGGATTTGTAAATTACTTTTCTTTCTTCTGTATTGCTATCATAATCAGTCAAATTCGTGTACATTTATCCAGAAGTGTAAAAATTTGCATATATCACAGGATGGTACTGGGTTTCAACTCAAGTTCATTTAATGAAATCGAAACTGCATACACATTGGGGATATAATAAACGCTGAGTTGCTACTCTATCTAACATACTTATTCTATGCTGTTTACAGCTATATAATGTATGCTTGGTTCATTCGGTTCCTGGTCAAAGTGGTCCTGCAAGGGAGTGCCTTCAGTTAAATTTAAATAGGAGAGGTGTTCTTTGCGACATCTAAAAAACACATTCCTGTTAAGTTTTAGCCTGAAAGCAAAAGCCTCTGACAGATAGTGGAAATAGGCCTACTTTCAAGTGGTTCGAGATTTTTTGATCTTCCTGCTAAAATCAATTATCAGAAACATATGTCTCAGATGCTGCTATGAACTTTCCAGCAATTTATTATTTACTGTATACATGTATACTTACTCCATGTGATGAGATTTAGTGCAGTGCTCATAGAGAAAATTGTTATTGTTCTTTTTCAACAATGCTCTTTTGTGCTCATTGTGCACTTTAAAGAACGGGCGATTGATATGGCCAGTACAAAATTTTTTCCATAAATTATAGGACCATAATTCTTTACATAATTTACACGCTCACGAGTAATTTATGTAAATCATGTAATTATATATAATTTATAATTTTATAATGGTCAGACCGATCGCCCACTTTTACTTGTAAATAATCCAATTTTCTACTGACCAAATATACGTGACAAGGAGCGACACTAAAATTTTCACTGAGAATGGTATTTATAAAAATATTACTCATCCTGGTCATTACATGATGCACAATCTATGTCTGCAATTCAACATAAGTCGATTCATCAGTCGCATATTTGACTACCAATTTACTTCTGGATATTTCATAGACTATAAAAATGCAGGAAATATGAGGAGAAACCATGGTAGAACCACTTTTGGGAGAAACTGTGGTATACAAAATCAAACAACATTGCGGTTATAAGAATGTGCGAAAACGCACGCCATAGTACAAGTAAATACTTTGATTAAATGGCAAGTTTTTGTCATACAAAAATATTTAGGTGTTTTCACAAAATTGCCGAAATTTAGGCGAAATATTTTTTAGATACTTCACGAATACTGCTAGCGCGTCGTGGATGTAGCTGCTAAGTTACATGATGCACAGTGACAGTTCGATATTTAGTGAAATGGTTACTCAATAGAATGTGATGCAAAATGTTATAATTACAGTTCAAAAGATCATTTTTAATCATTGAATGTGTGTCTAATGATTGAACTAATAATCAGTGAATATTTATCAAGGAGTGCAAAAGAGTGAATTACAAAGTTCACTAATACTGGACGAACTAACATCGATCAACAGTAGTGACAGCTTGAATAGCATTGAAAAGTGAAGACAAACTCACAGAGTAAGTATATTAGGCAGACAGCAACTCAGCATTTATAAAATCCCCAATAGGTATACAGTTTCGATTTCATTAAATGAACTCGAGGTGAGCGAAGTTGAGTATTGTTACCAAATGTGAGATATGCGAATTTTTGCAGTTTTGAAGAAATTACCACGGAATTGACTGATTATGATAGCAATACAGACGGAAGAATAGTACTTTACGAATCCTCCGTGCCATGACAGCCTTGGAGTGGTTATGTTTGTTAAATTAGAAATTCGCTAGGTTGTTATTACTTTCATGGTCAGCCTCAAGAGTTTCCATAACCGTGATCATCACTAACAACCTGGCACTGATAGATCAAAACAACATAATCAAAGACAATGATTTCAATCAACTTTAGAAGATGTAAATGTGTCCACATTATGCCCTAATATTCAAATTCAAGGATATGAAGCATGAATTTATTGAATCATAAAACCATGCCGATGAAAATTAAATTAAAAACTTGAAATTTCTGTCAAGAATGCACATTAATATCTCGACTTTTTCATGAAGATTTGCTATTGTTTATGATATTCTTTTCACAATCAGCTGAATTTCCATTTGATTAATATGCTTGATAGCAGATATTTACTCCTTTTGATATCCAACTTGTTTCATACTACCTGTATATCGTGTTCATGTTAATAGTATACATTATTTACAAAAATTTTGCTTTAAAAACAGCTCAAATAGTAATTTTTTGGACCATAGGAACATAGTCTCCGCAAAAAACTGAATCCTTTCATACAAAAATTTTCACATACTTTTTATAGTCAAAACTCTACCTACTATAAGCCTATATACTTACTCTATGGACAAACCTACATATATCTAAATGATGATTCGATGATGATGATGATATCGAGCAATTCCTACTTTGGGACCTTGAATTTGATCGTCACTTAGGCCTACCTTGCATGAAAATAAAAAATTATTTGTAAGTAATTTTACACATTCAAGATAATTGAACCCATTCACATCACTTGACTTGCACTATTTCTTAATAATAAGCATTTTTTCGCGAATCAAAAGTATTTGGCACTTCGGAGGCCAAATAAACATCTTACTGCCTAATGTTCGATGCAAATGGCTTTACAGATCAGATTCGAATGTAGTCCCCGAGCGACTAATGTAGCACAGCTAGCGTGGCACTATTCATGACTGCGTCGGAATTGGATTGAAAAGTATCAGCAGCATTTTTAATATGTCTGTGTTTCAAGCTATTGTCGTTTTCTTTTACTGTTATTTTAATGAATCCCGAGGGCTTTAGCCCGAGTTTATACTATATTTTGTTATTTTATATTTCATCAAATCATACCGTGATGTAAAAGCTGCAATTTCAATGACATACAACTTGTCTTCACAAATGTTGTTTATAAGAAGCATGGCTGTTGTAAAACCGTCTTTTCAAAATGTTTTGAAGTAGCATTTTGTACATGATTTGATACTGCACTCAAAAATGAATAAATAAAACCAACCGTGTTTTTATGAGCCCCAATTGAGATGCCGGTATCTGATGTGCATGATGTAGACTTGCTAATAGCCGCCTATAGTTTCACACAGCAAGAGCGGATTCAGTGTTAGTTTTGTTGAAAAAAGGAAATGGCACATAGTAGCCACTTTAAAATGACCACTGGCTCAAACAAAGTAAATCGCGCAAAGGATACATGCATTTCTATTGAAGCGAATAAACAACAATATTACCATAATCGGTCATGTCGCACACATGAACTTCGGTAGATAAATGTCATAATTTTAAACACGATTAAGTTCTTAAACGGATCACATATTGCAATGATGTAAGAGATTTTACCTGTCTAAAATCAATGACCCACACAAAAGCTTTAAAACTTTGGCTTCGTCATGTCATGCCACCAGCATAGGGCAATCTCAATTTTACTGAATAAAATAAAACAGACCGCTTGCTCTTCTGTTCGTCCTTCTGGTCCAGTTTACATGCATGTGTTGCACAGTTGCTTACGCATTACTGTTATATACAGTTGACTGCGTCTTGAAAGCATTCCACGAGTAAAATATCTTAAATGCCCGATCCCGTAGGGTGAAGGCTATTTAAATCTAACGAGTTCGAACGCTATGATGAAGCAATCTCTTTCACGAATTGCGTTGAGAATTTTATTGACGACGTGCCATGATGATCAAGGACAGATTGTGATGACATATATCATGACATGAATATCAAGAGTATTTGAATAGACATTTAGCTTGACCAATAATGTGATGCTAGAGCAAAGCTGAATGATGAAAAAGCTAAGTCAAATATGATCTAACATGATTTTAAAAAACCTAAACTTATAAGCTAAAGCTGAGTAGTAATGTACACTATTATCTGCTATCATCAGCCTCCCGTGGAAGTGGTCTATGTAAATCTCTAATCTGATAATTTTCAATATCACTACAGAAATTGTTCAAATGATAGTGATTGATTCCATAGATAACCGTCAATTCCATGGCATTCACTGTAACACATAGAAGTAGATACTAGTACATTCTATGGTATTGTTAATTTCTATGCTGTAACATGGTAGTTCTATCTATGGTATTATTTGCTTTCTCCATTAATTATTAAAAATGATATCACTAACTCAAACGGTTGATGCGTAATGGTTATATCACACGGTGCGTCTGAATGAGGTTTTGGATTAAAAAAATATATCATCTCCGAAACCAATTTTTTTGAGCTTAGTGACCCTCTAGGAATTGGAAATGAGCAAAAAGAAAATCTTTTAAAGTACAGATTATTATTTACGGCCTATTTTCAAAATGGCAGCCATTTTTTCGTAAAAATCGTATATCTGATGCACTTATTAGGGCTTAAGGCATGCTACGTCACATGAATTGGCATTTTCTGATCACAGATGAGTAATTCATGCAATAGTTAAAATCTTAGAAGGATACCATGCAGTCAAACTACTGTTTATAAGTAGTATGTCGTGTCTTGAATGGTATTTCGTAACTTCGGAATATAATGTCGATTGAAATTTGTTTTATTTGCTACTTTCGTTTGAAGGTGAATTTATCTCGATAAGACAAAGCAAAAAGTAACAAATTTGATTGAAAAAAAACATGTATTCATTCAGAAAACACGAACAAGACAAGCATCATAAAAATTAATTCATCAAATATGTCTGGAATTATTAACACAAACAGATCGCAACAATCGATCAGAAAAGTGGGCATGACTTTCAAAAATTTTGAAGTTTTTCCATGTGTCTGCAAAATTGTGATGTAGGGACTCAATGCATTGCTCACTTGGCCGAGTCCTCTTCGTGTGTGCTCACAGAATTCTGATACATGGGATATGATAGCGTGGATCTTGGGAGTCACATTCAGAGGCAACTGTTCATATGCCGCCTGAAACTCACTGATGTATCTCCTGAATTGTGTCTGCAGGGAAGCTCCAAAGCAAGAAGTCACAACATCATTGAAGCAACGAAAGGCCCTCACAAATTTCAAGACACTGGGATTATTTGGACACATCGCCTCAAGTAAATCGACATTGCGCAAGAGACTCCTGGCACTGTTTCCAGTGAAGCTGCCTCCGTGCATTGCCTTACGCACTACATTGCATTTACGTAGCCACAATTCTGCACTACCCCCATTCCTTCTCAAGACCAGAAAAAAGTGTAGCTGTGGGTCCAGACAGCAGATGAAGCTCTGGAGGGGGGATGCTTTCAATAATGGGAGTGGAAGAATCTGATGTGTGCACTATGGACGGATGAATGACATTAGTAAATTTCATTGCATTTCGTTAGTCCCTACCGGACTCAAAATATTTCCAGAACTGATCACTGAGAAACCATTGTCCGCGGAGCACCTATAACTCTTAGTCTGCCTTTTTCCGCAGTGCACCAGCTACATGGGTGATTGCTTCCATGTGTCATGAGCCCTAAAAGCATGTTGCACAATTTCAATTCAAATCACATGCAATGGAAAATTGGTGACGCATAGCATTCAATCCTGCTTTGATCCAGAACAATTTGACATTGTTGTAATTTTCCTGAACATCTGGTACTAATGCTACTATCATACAACGCTTGACACCAGAGTCTTTGAACGTGCAACTTAATCCTGAAGACAGGCAACGGCGGGATTGAGAAGTCGGACCTTGCTCATCTAATTCAAAGACTGATAGACCGATCTTGAGAAACCCCCCACCTCCATCAATGCCAATGCGAATGAGCAAATCATCTCTACTCAAGTTCCTCTTGGTCACAATTCGATCAATTAGTTCATCGACATCTTTGCAGAAAACTGCAGATCTCGAGCATCTATCGCTCACTTCATCTTTAGCAAGGCAGAGAAAATCCAATTCCTCCACAGCAAACAGGTCATCGAACTCGTGGGTGGCTCTGGATAGTTTAGACTTTAGCCCGGGTTCAATAACAGTTCGAGACTCGGTGGCATAACGAATATCCTTACTAAGCTTAGACATTTGCCTATCACTCAAACTCAAATCAGTTTGAATGTGAGAAAGATCGACAGTCGACAACTGAGTAGGTGATTTCAAAGTCATTTTATTCTTGGTCTTACCACTTAATGTTGCAAGAGATGCTCCCACGTCGTCGATGATTCGGCTAGCAACTCGCTGTTTTGTCACTTTGCTGGGGGAGTTCAACAGATTGTCAATGTTGGATATCTTTCGGCGCCTTGATAGACAAGATTCTCTTGAATGAGAACATCCTCGACAAAGTTTCGAGAAGCAAAGACCACATACCTTGAAACACGATGCTGCTGGAATGGATTCCTTGTTCGATGGACGACCAGGAGACTTCTTCATCCTTACGGCGTCCTGTTTGTCAGCTCGAGCAACACAACAAATTCGGCAAGAACACGTAGATGATGAATGAAGGATAATCGGCCGACGAGGATCATAATCATCAGACAGGGGTAAGCTCACTTCATGTCCGTTCCACATTTTGGAAAGTAGCAAATAAAATCCATTGCACAAGGCATCCGGAAGGTTAGGATTTTCTCGATCGTGGCCATCAGTGACGAAGTCCTGAATACTCTTGACATCCGTAGCAGAAAGCGTCCGAGAGCCCTTGCGATAGCAAACGGCGCAAACGCGCTTTCTATTTTCATTGTGACTTCTTTCAACGGCGTCTATCGCAGTTTCATCACCTGCCGCAGCCATCTTACTGGTGTACTAATGAATTTCGACACTTCACGTCTGATTTAAGCTTGAATGTTGCAAAAATCAATTCATAGCTCTCAGTACCCATTCAAATACATTGCAACATGAACAACATGCTGCGTCATATGTACCATAGAAATGTGCAAGCTAATAATTTGAATTTATGCGAATGTCTATTTTGTTAGAACATAGAAAGATACTCAACCCTGAACACGAGCTTTGTGCAGTGTATTTCAATCAAATTTGTGACTTTTTGCTTTGTCTTATCGAGATAAATTCACCTTCAAACGAAAGTAGCAATAAAACAAATTTCAATCGGCATTATATTCCGAAGTTACGAAATACCATTCAAGACACGACATACTACTTATAAACAGTAGTTTGACTGCATGGTATCCTTCTAGGATTTTAACTATTGCATGAATTACTCATCTGTGATCAGAAAATGCCAATTCATGTGACGTAGCATGCCTTAAGCCCTAATAAGTGCATCAGATATACGATTTTTACGAAAAAATGGCTGCCATTTTGAAAATAGGCCGTAAATAAAAATCTGTACTTTAAAAGATTTTCTTTTTGCTCATTTCCCATTCCTAGAGGGTCACTAAGCTCAAAAAATTGGTTTCGGAGATGATATATTTTTTTAATCCAAAACCTCATTCAGACGCACTGTGATCATGGCTAAATCTAGTTTAGCAGACTCCTTATTAGGCATCATCAAAGGGAATTAGCCATGATATAACCTTTACATATCAACTGATCCAGACAGTGAAATCAAATTATGCAATATCAGCTACTTTGCTTGTAAGTCACAGACTTGCATCGGTTGATAATATCGTTATAGCTAACTTTTGATGTATATACTGCATTTACTGACTGGCTATGGTAGATAAAAACCTCGCCTATGGCTCGGTTTATATCCAGGGTTGCCGGTGGGAATGGGATTCCCATGGGATTTTTTCCCATAGGGATGTGATGGTAGTGGGACGATGTACTGGAACCCACTGTCCCATGGGAAAACCGTGGGAAATTTTTATATCTCTGATTGAAAAATTCTAGTGTTTATTTTAAGCAGAAGTTAATCTCATTCAATGTGATGAAGCATTCATTCACTGTTAAAGCGTTAATGCGTTGTTCTGAAGTGCTAGAAATAGCAACATGTAGAAATTAAGGGCTGTGAGAAGACCTCGTCTGCTCGAGTGTATTCAGGGTAGGCTATACCACCAGTCTATATATGATTAGGACATTGGGGTTTTGAGCCGTTTTTTACATCACCGAAAAGGTCCGAAGACATGATACATAATAATAGGACCTACATGTCATTTATCTACGTCCCACATGTAACCTAACAACTTCAAGCAGTAAAACTTTCTTACTGGTATGCTTGAAAGTCGGCCTAGGGCCTACCTCACGCATCGATTGGAAAGGAAATCTCGCGGACATTTCCTCTTTCAAACCCAATGAACAAACTTCAAAAAAAACTTCGTATGTGTATAGGGTCTATGGTCCAAGGATGAGGCGTAGGAGCCTATAGTTATAATAGCATCTCTATAGAAGGCCTATAAAGGCGCACGGTGTTGCATCTTATTACAATCTTCAACCCTCTGTACGCATGTCCATATCTAACATATCGATGACGATCGATAGCTTTCTCGTGGATGGGATGGGAATCGAAATATTTTTTTCTGTAAAAGTTGGACTCGTGGGGTGGGATGGAATGGGATGGGAATCGAAATATTCTTTCTGTGGGAATGAGACAAAGAATTCCGTCCCACAGGCAAGCCTATTTATATCACGCCATAGCTAGTCAACAAAAAAAACAGTATAAACCTCAAAAGCTAACTATAACTACATACAGCAGGTCAATATCAATCAAAATTGGCATAGATAATGCTCCTTCGAATGTATTGGAGAAAATATTATCTCCCGCGCGGCCAATAATCTGCTTTACAGGTCAAATAAAGCTATAGGATACGTGTATCTACATAAAAAGCATGCTCAGAGGCAAATAAATTGTCTTTCCATGAAAACACTTATGATCATGATAAGTGTCTTCGTCTTTTCGTTTCAGATGCGAACTTGCCCAAGCAGAGGACAATGGAGTTTGAGTTTCCTTACAAATCCAAACTTACAATGATTGTACGCAAAAATGATCAAATGATCGAAATTGTTGATCTTTTGTGCAAAGAATTGGAGTTCGCATCAATTGAAGAATTTTCCACAGCCAGAATGACAATCACGGGAGATGACTTGAAGAGTAGCAAAAACTTCTTGTCATTTTTTGACGAGAAAACTATTCAGGGCAAAGCGACGCGAATCATTAAGATAGAGGAAACCTGTCCACATCATGATAAAGCAAGGGAATTCTCCGAGAATCTTTCTTCCGATCGCAGAGCTCACGATCTCTTAAAGAATCTTCCGATCAATTCATTGTTATACCAACGCGGTGGCTGCTCGGATGAAAGCTTCTTTTACCGCACAAATGAAAGCATTTTCGCCAGTGATCAGGGTATTGGTCGGTCGAGCGAATTGGCTTCTCCGCGCAGTTTCATACAGCCACTGACAAATGTCTCGTTGATTAAAATTCATCAGGATCTGACGCCACTTTGTCAGATGAAGTCCAAAGTGAGGTATTATGATGCTTCTTTTGAAGCAATTGAAGAATTTCCTTGGTGCATTGAAGAGTTTTGTTCTGCGATAGAGGGAATTGAATATCTTATCAATAGTGAGCAAGCTCCTCCGACTATCAACAGATTTTATCGAAGGACTGACTGTTGGCAAAATGAAGAATTGAGGAAATTCACCACGAAGGAGGCAATTTTTCAAGAGCAGAATAAAGGTGGCTCAAAAGTTGATTGCTGTCATTTTTATGTATTTTACAAAGATGGACAGCGAATTTTAAAGCTGTCTGGAAGTCCTTTGCAAATTTTGGTTCGCGAAAGTTCTGAAAGTCGATTTTCATTGGGTAGAGGCAAAAAAATTCATTGTCAAATGAATAAGCGTCGCGAATTGTCGTCAGATAACAGATGGATATGTGACAAAAGTATCAATGATTACAAAATCAAAATCAAACATCGCTTCAAATAGTTTTTAGCTCCACTCATTTCATTGTAATTTCATGCAAATTCGGTTTATTTCAGTCAGCCTTTTCTCGATGGCTTCCCTATGCTTCCCTTTGCTCACTGATGGCATCATTGATTTTCATGGCGGTAAAAATGAAAAACGTGAAAAAAGGTACCTATCTTGGCACGGAATCGCAAGCTAGCGAAGTGCTAAATACGGCAGAAGAATGATCTGAGTCAGATATTCTCAACATTCTCAACATGCAGCTGACGATATGGATAACTACAGTATGTTCTACTTGGAACAATAACGCTTTTAGATTTCAACAAATTAGATGAATCAACGAAGTTAGTGACCACAAGACAAAAACAACGTTTTAAAACATTTCTTGTGATATCATATGCAGCATACATTTCTCGCAATATTTATGTCCCACATATCCTTGTAAATAGTGCAATGCATGTATGGTTGCGTTCAATGCAAATTATATGTGCGTGAAAAACAGTTTTGCTAATAGACATAGAGTAACCACGGTAGAGTAGCAACTCAGTTTTAATTAAATCCTCAACGTGTACACAGTTTCGATTTTATTACATGAACTCGAGTTGAGATCCAGGACCAAATGTGATGTAGGCAAATTTTGGCGTAGATGTGATCGAGGCTACGAAGGCTTGTCTTCTCTACTAAATCACCGAGTGAAAGACAATCCTTTTTTCACTATCACGGTTCATTCCCTCAACTATTACAAGCTTTGCATACCCTGCGATCTCTGTACTTTTGTTTGACGGAGAAAGCTTACATCAAGACAGTGACAGCTAAATTCACGAGAATAAATAATTTGTATTATATTTCGGGTCTAGTTATAGGCCGACTACTCCGTTTACTCCAACTCCAGCAAAAATGATTGGACTCCGGGACTCCGACTCCGCATTTCTGGTATGCAGCTTCGATTTTATTAGATGAACTCCATTTGAGACCCAGAACCAAGTAAGTAGTGATGAACGAGATACATAGATACGAACTACAATGACCGGAGTGCATGTGCAAACAGTATGGGAGGATATTTACAAATGATTCATGTTGATGTGTCATTCATGTGTCATAAAAAATGAAGAATATGGATGATGAAGCGCAGGAAGGAGAGGACAATCTATACAATCTACAACATGTATTTCAATGAATGAAGTTAATTCACTAAACAGCATATTATAATAATTATAGCTACAGTAGCAAAGACAAAATATAAACGGCATGACTTATTACAAGCGGCTTCTTCTCCGTACCTGCGAGGCCTTCGGCGCATACTCAGGAATAATTTACCAACATATATAAAAATAAAGCGTCATCATTCATTAGATCTCATTTAAATTCAGTAGATTCTCGTGATAGCTGTGCATAGATTTCCGTCTCAAAATCAGACATTCAACTCAGACTGAACAGTTTTGCAGCGCGTGCTCGAATCACAGCTGTTTTCTTCGAACAATTAGACACACACGCTAGTGGTGTGTTCAGACAGTGGGAAAGAGAGTTGTGTGCGTGTGAGGCAGTAAGCGCACGCGCCTGCGAAAATAATGGCTTTCCCGATAGACATGAATGAATGATGCTTTGCCTTCTCCAATTTTGCAATGAAATTTTCCGCAATTCTTGATCGAAGCATGGTGCCTATATATAGAAAGGGACGCGATGCTCAATTATCAATGTCTTCATTTCATGTCAGAGAGGCCACTACGCCAGCAATAACAGACGTTCAGACTGCGATCAGATGATGAGCGTTCGCCAATGAGTGCAGAGTAATGCATCTGACTCGAACACTCAGATTCGGTAAAATTCCATAATTTGTTTTTACGTGATTGATGTGACACTATGTTTAGTAATGTAGATGAGCTCATAACCATGCCTTTCGTCCGAAGGGAATATACTGAAAAGATGACAGGCGTCAAGCAAGGTAGGCCAACACCTGATATAAAAATTGAAAGTACTCACAGAGAAAGAAATAAGGAATACACAAGACATTCTAATGCATAAAAATTTCAAACATGTGAGTGGCTGACCGGCCGTGAGAAACGCAAGAAACTGTTGGCCTTGTCTCATTTTTTCTCGAGTCTGGACAGAGAGGGGATATAGTAATATCAGCTCCTCGAGTAATGTGGTTAAGCGAAATTGCAATCAACTTCTCATGTGCACATTCACTTTTATCAATTGATATTGTTCTTACAAATTCCTCTTTTATGAAAATTAATGTTTTAGCATAAAAATGTCCGTAGAAATAGTGTTCCAATGCCGAGCGAAGGCCAATGGTGTGGGAGCACGCGACGCCACTGCTTATTAAATGTTTCATCAATGTGCGAAATCATAGCGCACTCTGATATCAATATACACTGAACATTCACAAATAATATGAAATACAGGAGCTATTGTTCTATCATTGCACAAGGTGCATATTCTTTCTTCATAATCGAATCTACGTGTATTTATATAACTTCCTGCTCTAACCGCCAAATTGTGACTTACACACATCATTTTTAATAGTGATGTAATATCCTTATGTGCTAAATTTGGGATCAGATAATGTTTTATTGAGCAATCAAATCGTGATTCCAGATAATCTGCTCCAGGACGACTTATTTTGGCCTCATGCATTCTACAATGTTCAGTCAATCCGGCACTCTGTAACGATTTGCTTTACGAGATATCCGCTTGTCTAATGCTCGTGATGCGGTCAGGTGTGATAAACACCACTATCTGCAGAGGTAGCGTGCAGTGACTGAAAAAGCCGATTTCTCGAGGGAGTGCAGTGAGAGCTAATGGGAAAGCAATCATTTATTAATCAAAGCATGGACAGAGCGAATGAAGGTGAATTTTGTCCTATTTAATAAGCCTTCTTATACGTAGGTGTAGAGCAGGGATGCGGAGTCGGAGTCCCGGAGTCCTATCATTTTTGCTGGAGTCGGAGTCCTATCAAATGATAGGACTCCGTACTCCTGCCTATAACAAGACCCAAAATATAATACAAACAAATTATTTAGCCTCGTGCATAGCTGTCACTGTCTTGATGTGAGCTTTGTCAGTCAAACAAAAGTACAGAGACACTGCTACATGCAAAGCTTGCAATAATTGAGGGAATGAACCGTGATAGTGAGAAAAGGATTACCTTTTCACTCGGTGATTTAGTAGAGAAGACAAGCCTTCCTAGCCTCGATCACACATACGCACCAAAGGTCACATCAGAGACAAAAATGAAATACTAGTTTGTTTGAGAACATTACCTCTTGCCCTCACGTTAATCGTGTGCTATGTCTCCTCCAAAGCGAATATTAAAATCGAAAGTGTACTCATATTTTTTGACGAAGGAGGGACTTTCCTGTCTGGTAGAGACTGGAGAAAACCGTGTGAAGCATGCATCAACAAGATGGGAGGAGCCGAGTCGCATGCATCCAACTTAAAGCGACATTTGATAAACTCCATCGAAAATGATTGATAATTGATACAGCAATGATCACTAAGAATAGGTTCATGTAAACCTATAATGATCTATGATGTAGGTTACCAGTTTTTTTTAAAAGCTAAGCTATATATACTTGCCACCCGGAGTCGGAGTTGGAAACCAGTCAAATGCCGGAGTCCTATCAACCCCCCGGAGTCGGAGTCCTATCAAAATGATGGGACTCCGCGTCCCTGGTGTAGAGGCTATAATTTGATAATATACATCATACACTGAGTTCATTTTAGTTTGCTCGTGATCAGATTTTGTTCACGTGATTTAAATTTTGATCAGATGCTCGAAAGCGATCCCAGTCAAATGGACATCTGCATAACCTACCTGTCAAGGTCTGTAGAACCGAATACCGGTTTTTGATAAATTTTTGGCTTGTGATTTTGTAGAAATGAAAAGTAAGGCAATTCATTTGTTTCGTAATGATTCTTTGTGCAGTAATCTTCAAAATAATTTCAAGTAATTTTTTTGCAGATGCCGTTCGGATTGATAAAACAATCATTTGTTTTACGTTGTCGCTTTTATGTAGAATATAATGTTGAGGCAAAAAAATTCTATCTATATATAACACATACCTATAAAGGTGTTATGCAAAAAATGATCAATTTTCGAGGTAAGTCAATATTTTAGTTGAATTTGATCTGACGTATGGCATGGTTCTCCTTCAACCAGCCTGTAACTTTCTGCACATATCATGTGCAGTTTCTAATCTTTAAATTTAAGAATGCAATTACACAGTTCTGTTTCTCTACTTACCGACGCACCACTGATGACAGCGTCATCCAAATCTTTTAATTATAAAAACCGTCGTGTTGTGGCCACTAAAAGTAAAGTAAAGCTTCGCTGCATCCAAATGATCTTATAGTCATCGAAAACACATGGTGAATAAATGTCATTTTTGTGTTCTTTATTATACTCCGATGTTGCACTTTTAGCTTGCTTCAGAAAGATTTCTTTGGTTTCAGTTCATCCCTCACGAAAATTATTCATGAGAACTCATCAAATTTGATGTGGATTCATGAGATTTTTATGAGAACTCATGATGTTCTCATGATGCTTTGATCGCGTTCATGAGAAAATCATGAGCATTTATGAGGTCTTCGTGAAAATTAGCTTATAAGTAGTAAGTTATGCATTCCGCGAAAGGAAATAGCCATAAGAAAACTTATTCAATCGATGAAGATCTTCAAGGTTAGTCTATAAAAGATAAAAATAAAAATATATAGGATGTATCCTGGCGATGTGCAACAGCATTTTCGAATTGATGCATATATAATTTGACTTTACAATTATCATTACTATGCAAGATGTTGAAAATAGACATATTTACAATCACAGTTAATCATAAGATCATGATAAATAGCGGTCTATTATTGCGAAAATACTAAAATAGCATTGAGGACATGGCATGGCAATGCTTTGGGACATTGTGTTTCGGCCAAGAAAGCTTCAATAACTATATGCGACATAAATAAATTCAGAAGTATGAAAAAGCGATTGTAAATTAATTAAAGAGATTTACATGAGAAAGCTCATGAAATTTGATGAGACATTTCATGCGAAAACGTTCCAAATCCGCATTAAATTTCATGAGATATATATGAGTAAAAATCTCATAAAAAATCATGAGGTTTTTTCGTGAGGGATGACAGTCCAGATCATCAAAAGTATTCGCTCTAGAAATTAGGAAGCTGCTTAGAGTGTGGGATGATAATGTTGATCTGCTCTGTGTCTTGTTTTTCCTGATAAAGCTAAAAATTCACTCTTCATTTGCATTGATGCGACAGATGACACAATCGCAACTACGACGAGAACGGTTTCTAGAAAATTTATCACGCAGTCGCTTAACGGGTTTGTTCACATGTTAACACGGATACTGAGACAGTTGAGACCTCAGTGCTGCAGCCAGCGCTGTGTATGACTGGCGTCCCTTATTGTCGCCGTATTACATCTGACGTCATCACCGAGAATTGTTCGACGCGTAGTGAGAGAACTATGCTTCTAGTTGCAGGTCGACGGCGGTAAATCAACTTAACTGATGCTTAGAGTTTATTGTCATGCGCGTTTCAGCACACATGACGTGCCATCCTTTGTCGATGTCATCCACAAAGAAATTGAAAAGAAGACCCGCTCCATAAACAAGCTATTAACAAAGTCAAAAATTATTATTGCCTACAATTCATACAAAACCCAAAATTTATGCCGTTACAAAGATGCAATCCCCTTCAACGAGCACTCTTCCCTCATCTACAAGTATAAATGTGAACATTGCCCAGAATGTTATGTAGGAGATACTCGTCGCCACATTTTCACCCGCATCAAAGAGCATATGAAAGGAAGCCCACCATCAGAAATCTCTATGCATATACATCCAACATCAAAATAATCTTTCTCAATCATACATCATACTAAACATACACGCATAGGAGAAGCACTCAGCATCAAATCTCACATCAACAATCACATACCCCTCATGAACAACCACTTGCAATCAGAACATCTACATTTATTTCCATAATACACATTTTGTTATATTGTATAAATTATAAATAAAATTTGTTGATTGTACTCTCCCTTGTATATAAACCTTTATTGTTCTGTCACTTTCAGTTGTCACTGAGGATGGCACGTCATGTGTGCTGAAACGCGTATGACAATAAACTCTATGCAATCACTTCGGTGTATTTCTATTTTAACTGATGCTCTAATATGGATACGGACCAACTTCAAAAATTTGACCGGAGTACACCTTAAACTTAAACAAAGCAAAAAGTGAGATTTCTATTGTTCTTACTATCTATCAGATACATGTTTGCGAAACCGATGTAAGAAACGAGAATTCTGCAATGTACAAATGTTCATTCGTGTACTTTATTATTCTCGCCTTGCAAGTCGGTTTCACAGCTTAAGTGTGCTTTCTTTCTTGTCATGCAGTTTACATGGTAAAGAAAGCATGATTTTCAATGAGTAATTTTTGGTCATATTTTTATAAAACATTGAACAAGAAATTGGGAGATTTTGACAAAGAGAACACCACCTGCATAATCGATCGATCACTGAATTAATATCAAAATTGTGGTGATAAACTGCTCTATTAAAAATTTGATTTTTAGGGAAAACCATAGGATCTATCGGTGACAATTAGAAGTCTGTGTATTTTCTAAAGAAAACGCGGTTTGACAACTAATAGTGAGTCAACGGTTTCCCGTTGGTCAACAGTCACGACCTGTAACAAGACAAATAACAGACTAAAAATTCATTCATGAAATCGAACTCATCTTCAACTGATGCAATTGTATTTGCATCATTGATCATCAGTATTGCAAATATTTACATGAAATGAACTAAACGTTGAACAGATACATGCATGACATCAACTCAAATCCGTGTATGTACAACATTTACATTATGGAATGCATGTGATACAAAATCACCACAACATCAACCAATTGCGTCAATTTTTCACTGGCATCCTCTGAATTCTCAATGTGATGATTTTTGTCTTTTATACGCTCATAATACCGGCACTATTGCATGAAAGATTTATTGGCCATCCGTTTCGTTATAAATTAGTTAAGCAGCCAGAATGAGTTTCCGCTGGGTGTAAGACGTAGAATTAGACTTTCGCAAAATGATGTGCACCCTATGGTCACTACTGCTGCGAATCTGCGCGTCTGTCGAGTTCTGTCCGATACTATTCTTGTCAGCCTGGATCAAAGAAACGCAAATATAAATCCAATGGGAAATACGTTATACTAGATAATGCATGAATGGCGTGAGAAGGCAGACGCATATCAAATAAATATAGAAATTATTATTGCCTGACGACGAAGTAGGGTGCTTCGACACGTTATAAACTTACTTCTGGCAGATTGGTATATTTTTCTATATTTATACGTTATACTAGAACCTTAATTGATATCATTGTGAATATCACACCAATTTCTCTCGTATCTCCAAAAATAAATTTGTTGCTAAATTGGTGTGATATTCACAATGAAATTGAACAATCTCCCGTCGGCTGCCATCAACCTTCATTGATAATGCAATTTCATTGTTTTCTCTGACTCAGTGAAAAGCACTATACGTCCACAGTTTGTGACGCGAAATGTTTTCAAGTCATTTCATATTATGTGTATGTGCTATTTTGACACTTGTGATCGATGATGCATGCGAGAATGTGGCTAAAATAGGCCATTACTTGTCGACATTGTGATGCTTGTTAAATCTAATTCGTTGCTTAGCTTCATAAACAAACGCAACGAAGACTTTGCTCACTTTCGTGTAGGAAAGCTGTCGCCGCAAGCCCACTTTGAACCAGAAACCAAGTAATCAGATGACTAATTTTTTATTATTGTCGGAGAAGAAAAGACTCTATCATTTCCCAATGCACTAGATGCTTGAGATACGTGGATGAAAAATGCACGGAACTTTGATTATCATAGATTCGTCTGCATAGACCTTTTCAATGATGAAATTTCGCCTTACAGACAACCGAACTCAAACCCAACGCGAACCCAACCTGAACCAAACTCGAACCCAACGCGAACCCAACCTGAACCAAACTCGAACCCAACGCGAACCTGTAGCAAACGTGAACCCAAAGTAAACCCAACCCGAAACCAACCTGCACCCAACCCGAGCCGAACTTGAACCCGAACCCAATCCATACCCAACCAGATCCGTGCTGAGCTGACTCGATCCGGCCTTACCTGAAACCAATTCGACCACGGCCAGATCAGATCAACATTCTCATCGCCTGAAAATCAGGGTAATTTCAGATCTCTGGCAGCTCCATCATCCAAAGTTCAAGCTGAATAATCCCAAGTTTCGAAAGCACCGCTGGTAAGGTCGTTACATGGTCTTTCAGATCTACATTCCTGAGAAAATTCGACTTGAGCACTGCACTGCCCAGAAAAGTGGATAAAGTTGCAATATTGACAAAGGAAAGAACAATCCAAGTAGCTGCGAAATAATTAAAGCTCATACATAAGAATGTGCTGTTAGATCTATCTAAATTCTGCCTTATAAACTAAATAAACACGCTAACTCAACATTCATCGAAATTGAATCAAATATTATCTCACGATAAAGCGAACGGATGTAGAGATAATCCGTTCGTTCTCAAGTTTCATTTCGATGAACTTTTCTACGTCGAATCATATATTCGCCGACTCTTTTCAAATTAGCTTCATATTTTGATTCATCAACTTTAAACTGACACTCCTTTCAACTACAGAGATGACCCGATGATTTAGAGAACTGTGGTCTGTCGGAGAGATTGCGCAATCATCATGACAGCAATATTCAAGCAAAACAATAGTTAGATGCAGTCTCTGTGCACATTCATCAAATACCTTTTGCCAGTGTCTGGCTTATTCAAAGTCAATGATGATGGTGCAGTTAACCATGTGACAGGAACTCACAAACCGCAACGGTTGACTGCAAAAGAACTACACACGCTGAGGGATATCCCAATGATTACTATTTATAGGTACCTGCATGATACCTGGTTTCATGTCAATAAGGTGTTTTATCAGCTGATATCACAGAATTTGATTGTTGCATCTTTTTCTTGATCAATCCGCAGAGTTTACTCTTTCAGTTTGCTAGAAATGAAGACTTATTCAAAACGATTGCACATGCTGGAACTTAGTAAGTGGGCAAACGGGAATTTCTAATACCTGACAGAGATAGGGAAAAAGTCGTGCGTTGCTTGCAGATTACTGTGAATTTCAGCATGCAAGGTGCTTTGATTGCCACAATTCCTTCAGATTCGAAGAATTCAGATAATTGCGCGCAAGTTTTCTCCATTGGTCGATCCCCTCAATACTAATGAAAACAGCAGGCGCACGAAGTTTAGTTCACTCGATGATTTCACCATCCTCTTCTCAGTATTCCTCCAACAAACACACTCCTGTGTATTCGATATATCGGTGACAAGAAGTTTGTGGATATCACACCAATTTGTCTCCTCTCCTCAAAAATAAGTTTCCTGCTAAAAATATTTACACTTTATGGCAAAGATATTCATACACGTCCGAGCTTTCGCGAGCCGGCTCGCATTGTCAAGGAGTAAGGCAGAAATGAGGGCACGTTTAACATCCCCTGAATCTGTGGGAGACGAGAAAAATTGGTGTGATATTCACAATGAAATTGAACAAACTCCCATCAACCTTCATTGATAATGCATTTCCATTGTTTTCTCTGACTAAGTGAAGTCAGGTCATTTCGTATTATGTGTATGTGCTATTTTGACACGCATAATCGATGATGCATGCGAACATGGGGAATGCTTATGAATACGCGCGAGCAAGCTTTTATATTTTACTCGTCGTCTATGGTTGTCTGCGTTTCCGCTTGAACCACGGATGAACCGCTAAGCATGTTCTGTCTTCCCTGAGCATGAAATTGAGGTCCTATCACATTGTTTAGCCTGTGATACATGCAGACACATGAGACGCAAAGTCTATATAACAGGACTGCCGACAAATGCTGCAGCAATGTCACGGATAGCCATGGATGTTTAGGGTCATGTGTAATTACGCGTAGTTTACGCATGAATTACGCGTAATTGAGCGTGGGTTGTCACCTAGTGTACATAAAGGATTCTTCCTATTAATATAGAGGTATTCACAAATGTAAATTCTTTGAACACAGTTGTTTGTCGACATCGTGCTGCTTGCTAAATCTAATTCGTTGCTTAGCTTCATAAACAAACGCAACGAAGACTTTGCTCACTTTCGTGTAGGAAAGCTGTCGCCACAAGCCCACTTTGAACCAGAGGCCAAGCAATCAGATGACTAATTTTTTTTATTGTCGGAGAAGCAGAGACTCTATCATTTCCCAATGCACTAGATGCTTGAGATACGTGCATGAAAGATGCACGGAACTTTGATGATCATAGATTCGTCTGTCTAGACCGTTTTCAACGATGAAATTTCGCCTCTACATGAAATCAACGAAATAATAAATCAGAATATTGCAATTCATATTAAAACTAAGAAATGAAGCTATGATGGTCCGAGGTCCATCAGTAGAGTAAATAATCATTAATTAATAATACAAAAACCGCCACACATTGGGATCAAAGGCGTAAGTCAGAATCCTGAAGGGGTCTTCAGTCCCATGGTCAGTTGCTAAGTTGACTGCCGAGTCGGGTTTTAGGAATTTTGAAGCTGGACTCGAGCAAACAAGCAACTCGAGCCCAACCTGATCCCCAACTCGAACCCAACTCGATCCTAAACCCAACCCGAACCTGACCACAACCCGCGTCCAACCCGATCCGAACCAAACTCGAACCCAACCCTAGCATAACCAGAACCCAACTCGAAACAAACCTGCACTCAACCCGCGTCCAACCCGATCAGAACCAAACTCGAACCCAATCCTAACCTAACTCGAACCCAACTCGAAACAAACCTGCACTCAACCCTCGTCCAACGCGACTCAACCCAAATGGAACCCAACCCGTGTCCAACCCGATTCGAACCAAACTCGAACCCTCTATCCGAACCAAACTCGAGCCCAATCCTAACCTAGCCAGAACCCAACTCGAAACAAACCTGCACTCAACCCGCGTCCAACCCGATCCCCAACTCGAACCCAAACAGCGTCCAACCCGATCCGAAACAAACTCGAACCCAATCCTAACCTAACCAGAGCCCAACCTGAGCCGAACTATAGGCCAACCCGAACCCAATCCGAACGCAACCGTAACGCAACCGGCACCCAACCTGAACCCAACGTGACCCGTCCTGAGCCAGATCCGATCCCAGATGACTCTATCCGGCCTGACCTGAGACCGATCCGACCACGGCCAGATCAGATCAACATTCTCATTGTTTGAAAATCCGGTTGATTTAAGATTTCTGGCATTTCCATCATCACAAGAATCATCGAATAATCCCAAGTTCCTGAAGCACCGCTGGTAAGGTCGTCAAAAGCTCTTCTAAATAAACTTTCCAGATCTACATTCCTGAGAAAATTTGAGTCAAGCACTGCACTGCCCAGAAAAGTGGATAAAGTTTCAATATAAGTAAGTAAGTAAGCAACAAATGTTTATTCAATAAATTGGTAATTGTATACATTGCAAGTTATAATCAAGAATACAATATTCAAGTGAAAAAAGAAATGAGACGGGTTTACGAAAAATAATGAAGACACTTCGTAAGAAAATTGCATCAACATTCTAATTCAGTGTAAAATCGATTCTTTCACTACTAACATACATTCGCTGATTATACAAAATACATGACCATGGTAAAAATGAGTTCAAGTACCTGGTAGTGCGACAAAAAGGATCACATGTTTACTGGAACGCAGTCTTTCAGGAATCAAGTTGTTGAGATGAGCGGATGTAAAGTTGAACTCTCACATTTCAAAGGGAAATCAATAGCCCTCTGTTCAAAAAGGTTTGCAATTTGAGGGAAGTTATCGCAATGACAATTAGAACCATATATGATCTTATGTGCACGCCTCTGAAATCTTTCTAGCCTTGTCAATAACTTTACAGGCGAGTAGCCATAAACAGGTGATGCAGACATACTCAAGCTCGTAATTACTGAGTGATAGACGTTTATCAGGTCTTTTTTTATTTTAATGAACGAATGAATTAGCGTCTATTTGGAAAACAAATTACAATTCTGGCGCCTTCATTGGGAATCGCGGAGGTGCACACACATAGTGAAATAGTAATATAGCATAAATATCAAGCAATTAAGAAGATAAAGTCAAAAAGTAACAAAGTAAATAAGTTCTGATTGTTCGGACGAAGCAACAGAAGCATTGTACAACATGGTACTTGAGAAGAAGAACGAATTCAGTCTACGTGTTGTTTTAATATGTGGCAGTATTAGTCTTTGAGTGCGATTAGACACAGAAGGAAGGAGGTCATGGAGAATGTGTCGGTTGTTCAAAAGGGATGACCTGAACAGTCTTTGCGCCAACATGTTTCTTCGATCTGAGATATCCAATATCGAGCATCTATAACAAGAGCGAACATCAAACCCATGTATAATACGAAAAGCTCTTTTACAGAAAAGTAACAGTTTGCGATCAAGAATAACACCAGGATTAAGAAAAACAGGTGATGCGTAGTCTATAAAAGATCGGACGATGGAATTGTAAACAATCAATAGTTGGTCGTGATTCAGAATTTCTTTTAAAATACGAAGGACATGTAATCGTTTTGAAGCATTCGACATAATGTGATCAAAATGTCTTGGTAAGCCTGTTATTGAAAAATAAACCCAAAATTTTCAACTCTGTTACATTCTGAATATGTTGGACAGGATGCATATGAAATTCCGAAAAACTGACATTGAGACCTTTGGATTTTCTGCTGTTGACATACATTTGATTGCGAAAGCACCAATCCTTAAAATGACAAATTTCTGATGAAGCAGTGTCCAAGTCTGTGATATTGCGATACACAGGAAAGACTAAAGTAACATCGTCAGCGTACTTCACAGCTCTTACAGAACCATGACGAGGCTTATAACTTGACATATACAAAGAAAACAGATTGGGAGAAAGCTTTGATCCCTGAGAAACACCGCTTGTCACATACAACATAGAACTTCTGCTTTGACCCAATTTTACTCACTGTTTGCGATTACAAAAGTAGCTGTTCAACCAGTTAACCAAAATGTTACAATCATCAATAGAAATTTCTGAAATTCGCTTAAAGAGAAGATGGTGCGGAATACTGTCGAATGCCCTAGTCACATCAAAAGTAAATATGCGCACACCAATGACATTGGTCTCTTCCAAAAATTTACAAACTGTGTCATGAATTACAACTAGAGCCCACACTGTTGAAGAGTACGGTCTGTAGGCAAATTGACTATCATCATAGTTTCGAATCAATTCATTATAAAACCGCTTTAGAACAACATGTTCACAAAGCTTACTTACAATAGGCAACAACGATATCGGTTTCAACATGTCTCTGTTTATTGGCTGGGTTTTGGGAATAGGACAAATGTCTGCGATTTATCAGAAAAAGGGGAAAACACCGATCTTAAAAGACAGATTGAAAAGATAACAAAGTGGTTGGTACAATGAATTCGCGGAAACTTTCAATAGCAAGGGAATTATACCATCACTACCAGGCGATATATTTGTCTTCAACGAGCTAAACAGTTCAAAAACTTGTGATTCGTTGCAAATGGTATGCATTGTACAACTATCTGTTGGGAGAAGTGGGAACGGCTCACTTTTTCCAAAAACAGTCTGCGAAACTGTGATTTATGTAGCCTAATTGACCGCTTCGTTGGCGCAAGTAAATAGTGAAATGATCTTGTTTACTGAATTATCTTCATTTTTCCCTCAAATGTCATTTACTACTGACCACACACCGTTCGCGAATTTGCACATATCTGAGCTCCAAATCCTTCTGGATTTAATTTTTTCGATTCGTATTTTTTTTGTAATGTTCATATACGTTTCAATTGCAGTTGCAATAAGCTTTCCAACGTTTATTTATTAGCTTAAGCAATATCGGAGTGATCCAAAGCTTTGTTTTTGGGAAAATTTCACGATTTATATGAATAAAATTGCTTCTTTCAGTATGCTGTAGAAAGCATCTAAACCAGTATTAACATTGCTTGATTCCATGACTCTTGTCCAGTCTACTTCTAAAATAACGGATTGAAATTTGTCAAGATTTGAATCTTCGGAGGTCGACCACTTCTTGAAAATGATTATTGACGTTACTAGCAAGACGTTAAATAGAAATTAAAACAATTTTGTGAAGGTTGGTTGGTCTACCAAGTGGGGGAACCATGGTAGATAGAAAGTCACCAACTGAGTTTGTTTCAGTACAGAAAAACTTATCTAAGATGCTGTCACCAAACGTGGGCTCATTAACAATATTCGAAAGGTTGAAACTTTTCGTCAAAAACGAAGAATCGTACCGATTGAAATCTCCACAGACAAAAATGTCAGCATCAGGTGAGGAACACAAAATATCATCAAAAACGTACAACATAAATTACTTGAAACAATCTATCTGATGAACAGGTAGACCAAGTGGAATATATGCACAAATCAGAAAGCAAATTTTATTCGAACATTTGATTTTCATAATTCACTAGGTGAAATGCCACGCTCAATCACGCGTAATTCACGCATAATTGCACATGACCCTAAACATCTGTGGCTATGCGGGACATTGTTGCAACATCTGTTAGTATAGTTGGCCGTCCTGTTCTATAGACTTTGCGTCTCATGTGTCTGCATGTATCAGAGGCTAAACAATGTGATAGGACCTCAATTTCATGCTCAGGGAAGACAGAACATGCGAAGCGGTTCATCCGTGGTTCAAGCGGCAGCGCAGGCAACCGTAGACGACGCGCAAATTATAAACGCTCGCCCGCGCGTATTCATGAACATTCTCCATGTTTTAACAGCATCAGATCTAGTGATTTCTGACTCTTAGTGCAGTGCGTATGTACACGCGTAGAAGAATAGAATGTCCTTAATAACCACGGATGTTTGGGATGTTCCGCAATTACGCGTGAATCACGCGTGGCATGTCACCAAGTGTTGTGTAGTCAATACCCTTCGGTTTCTCATATTCAATAGAAAAGCACTTGAAAGAGCTATTGAAGGCTTGGTGAGAAGAATAAATCAGCGTACCACCACTGCGACGTTCGTCTAGCGTGATCACCCCTATCATTGCGAAAAACAACATATCCATTAGTATTTACAAGGTCACTTTCAATGTTGGAAGACATCCATGTCTCGATTATACTAATAAAGGTGGGTTTGTAAACATAACAAAGAATTCGTAGCTCATCAGACGACAGTACGTCACAATAGGTTCGACTACAAGTAATCCTGACGAAATAACCTCTGGGATACCGCAAGGTTCCACTTTGGGCTCTTATTTATTCGCACTAACAATCGCGTCTTTCAGGGTCTCATCCAGCAGTCGTGAAGTCTTCAGATACGCTGACGACACTACATTGTGTATGCCTGTGTACCATTCACGCAATGACCACATTCCTGATGAACATCAAAACCTGCTATCTTGGTCTAAAGAAATGGATTTAACGATCAATAGTGACAAATGCAAGGGTCTTCTCATTCAAAAGCAAAATTTCAACGGCAATTTGATTTTACCTGACGTGTCTATGGTTGACACTCTTGACATTCTAGGAGTCCGTCTGAACTCAAAAGGAACTTGGTCAGACCATCTGACTAAAAATAGTAAAATCTGCATCAAAACGTATGTACGAGTATGCATTGCGTGTCCTTAAACCTCTATTGTCAAAAAAATATCTGTCAAAGTCTACGAGTCATTTGTGAGGTCTGTCTTCGAATACTGTTGTCCACTTTTCATCGGCTTATCAATTACAGACAGCACACGTATTGAGTCTGTTCAAAGAAGATTCCATCGAAATATTTGCGGCAATGAATGTGTACAAGATTGTCTTGTTTCTACAACATCACGAAGAAATAACTTATGTGACTGATTTCTCCGATGCATCATGGAAAAAGATCACATCATTCATAAATTGCTACCTACCTTAATCTGCCAGTGGTCGCTTTATTCTACCTGAGTGTCATACTCAAAGACGACGAAATTCGTTTGTGTTTTGTGCTTGCAATCGTTTCAATAACTTACATCGTCGTTAGTTGAGAACGGTCACTTCTCGTCACACGCTTGGTATTTACTTTCCACTTAATTGTATTTCTTTCTCATTCTTTTGTGAAACTGCTCATTTATCTGTGAATCTCGATTTTCATTTCCAAGAAAATATACGCCTATTATTATTATTATTATTATCAAGTTTGTAGAAAAGAGAGGTGGCATTGCACAAAAGTGGCCATACTTCACGTACATTAGGTTCAACACCCGCTGCTTTTGTAGGTCTACATAAACGAGTACTAAAAAATGGATTCAAAAATTGTGAATTTGATTTCTTTGAATAACTCAATCATGGAAAATGACGGCATCTTCACCCTTACTTCTACGACTCTTGATTTCCTCTCTCAATTTCTTGAACAGTACTCGCTGGCATTGAGTTCTATCAGCGCTGATGAAGACAGCCCTACAATCAGGAAAAGTTTACAAGTTCTTAGTTTTCTATGAAGCATATTTTTTGTTTTGATGCTCTTGAGAACTACTTTTATGGGCCTGTTTTTCCCATCTTTTTGTTTACCAACTCTGTGAACATTTTCTATCTCATCGGAGTCATCAATACCCAGTGTAGTCAGCAGTTGTTCGCATTTCGAGCGGTCATGTTCTCTACGAGTATCCAGCACATTAAAAATAGACTCTGTAATACCTGAGATCATCACATACATTTTCCGTCTATCTCTTTCAATTATTTTGTTCATTGCTATTTCTACACCTTCAAATTGTCTGGGTTTCAAGTCTGAAATTTTGTTTTCTATTTCTTTGTTTCGCAATTTCAAATGCTTGTTCTCATCCTTTATTTCTTGGAAAGATAAGCTAAGCTCTGCAACAGTCTGAAGGATATGAGAGATTTCGTCCCTCAAAGAAGCGACTATACCTTCACATGTATCCATTGACCGCGGAAGTGGTGGGGGCCAAGTGAGGCCAGGCTCCCTAGAAAAATTTTCCGGGCCTACGTGTGTGTTTGGCCCCCCTCAAATTTTATCTGTTAAAATATTCTTCTTGATGATAATTTGCAATATAATTATTTATCAAATTATAGTACGAATTCGGGAGATGAAGCGACCTCTATCGCGCTGAATCAATATCTATTGACCTCAATCGCCCGATCCGCCCTAAAAACTCTTGCAATACCTTCAATACCCACACAGTTATCGAAACAGGCGGATTTAGAAGCTGTAGCTCATCGACGTGCACTGACAGCCATTTTTGAAAGTGCGATGCACCTGAGTCGTCAAGACATTGCTTTTCAAAGGTAATACCTCAAGTGAAGGCAATTTCTTCCAGCTACTGAAATTGCGCGGCAATGATAATCAGTATGTCAAAACTGGACTAGTCGTCGAGACAATTGGTTGTCGCACGACATACAAAATGAAATGATCAAGGAGATAGCTGAGAGTATTCAGCGAAGCAATGCATCAGAGATACAGAAGGCTGATTTCTTCGGTTGTATTGCCAATGGAACTCAGGATATTCAAGGCCACGAACAGTTGACTGTTCTCTTCAGAATTGTACGCTCTGACTTGCAATCACATGACCTTTTCATTGGATACTATAACATCTTAGATTAATCCGGGCAGTCTACCCCAACAGCACTGAAGGACGTCGCAATTCGTTTCAACATCCCCTTCGAAAAATGTTGTGGTCTTGGATTTGATGGTGCATCGAATATGAGTGCTGCATTCAAGGGGCTCAAGCTGTAGTTAAAAAGGACTTTCCCTCAGTACGTACAGTACCAACATTGTGAAAACCATCGTCCCGACCTGTCTTTAAGAAACAGCCGAAGGAGAAGAAGTTGATAGGTGATACTCTGGAACGCGTCAGTCGGGTTGCTGTTTTCGTCAAAGAATCGGGAAGCAACTACAGGAGTGCATCAATATTTGAGAAGAAATTGCCAGCAGTTTGGAGGACGATTCGAAAGACTTCAGTCAGTTAGTTGGCCTTTGCCTAATTCGATGGGTTATCCGTGTTAAAGACATTGCAGCTATTTTACGAAACTTCCACCCTTTCATTAAACTTTTGTACAAAATTTCGTTGGATAGAACCTACTCTTCGGAATCTCGATCGAAAGCCGATTCGAATTATAAGAAGCTGATGAAATTCGAAACAATTTCGGCCTTGCATGTTTCTCTCACCCTTTTTCAAGAATCGGAAAAATTTGCAAAGAAACTGCAAAGTCCAAAGACAATCGGACATGCGCATCAGGTGATTATCCTGTTAAAACATCACATGAAAACCTTGAGTACGGATCAGTCATTCTCAGATGTTTTGGAGAAGACAAACAGTTTTCGAGAAGAGAATGGATTACCTTGTCCTGAAGCAGTGAGTAGGAAACGTCTGCCTAAGTGGTTGGATGAGAATCCTGCGTCGACCTTCCATCATTCATCAATTTATGACCAATACAGAGTAGATCATTTCAGTATAATTGATAGAATGATTCAAACATTAGACAAGCGATTTGATGACAATATACTTTTTTGAAGGCTTGTCATGACATTGAAACATCTCTAGTCAATGCATGCAAGGTGGAAAAGAATGCGCGAGAAATAGAAAGAGTATGGAGAAGCGAGTATTTCCCAACAGTTGACGATGATGCCATTCAACATTGGCAAAGCAGACCAAGTGCAATCCAACTTCGTTCGAAGAATTTCTTGCGATGCTAAGATCAAGTCTTGAGACATCACTGGTGTTCTTTCCGGAAGTGACTTGTCTAGCAAGGCTTTCATTAACATTCCTGTTTCTGTGGCTAGTGCTGAAAGAACGTTCAGCACCCTTCGAAGACTGAAAAATTGACATAGAAGCAGAATGGGACAGATAGGGCTTCCCGCTTGTCAGTGTGCAGTATTCACAAAACTTTCTCGACAACATCGACACGAATGACTTATATGACAATTTCATTTTCTAGACATACAGGGTGAGTAAAAAAAAAACGTTATTTACCTTTTGTGGGATATCTATTATAAGTTACAATAAAATGCAACAACAGGCGGTTATGAACATTGAAAAAGCTGCTCCTCACAAGCTGTGGTTACAACAGCGACTCAAACTGAGCACCTTCCTGCTGAATGCAAAGAGAGCATCGTCGAACAAATGAGTCATAGGCCTTCATGCAGGCGTTAGATGTGAAAGAAGTAATTTCCTCTCGAATGCAGGCTGTCAGTTCTCTCGTATTTCTTGGCAGTAGCGCATACACTCGGTCTCTTAACGCTCCCCACAGGAAGAAGTCGCAAACAGTAAGGTCTGGAGAACGGGGTGGCCACTCAACTGGTCCTCTTCGACCAATCCACCGACCCGTCAGATTTTCGTCGAGGATTCTTCGACTTGCGTTGCTGTAGTGGGGAGGGGCTCCATCCTGTTGATAGAATCTGCTCTGGTTTTCGTTTCGTCGCAAGAAGGGAATAACATGCTGTTTCAGAACATTGCAGTACCGATCGCTGTTCATCGTTAGTTCACTGATGTCGTAACTCAGCACTCCAGTATGGTCTATCATGGCCCATACAGTGACAGATCTCCGGTCATGAAGCTTTTCGACGAAAGCTTTAGAGTTCTCAGTGCTCCAGTAGTGCAGATTGTGCTTATTTACAGTTCCATTCACATGAAAGACAGCTTCGTCGGAAAAAACTATTCGGAGATGGAATTGAGGATGCTGAAGTGAGGAATTGAGGATACATTGACAGAATTCGAGACTTCGGTCGTGATCGTCATCTGAGAGTTCCTGGACGAAGGTTGGCTTATAGGGATGATACTTTTTCTTATGAAGACAGCGAACGACGCTACTTTGCGAGACTCCAAGCGCAAGTTGCTTATGCGACGCGTAGAAACGTTCGGGTCATCTTCAATTATCGGCTTGATGGAGGTAAAGATATCGTCACCTGTAGCCGTCACTGGACGACCACTTCCATTTTCACGCTTATTCATATCCCCATACGTAAGGAATTTCTTCATCCAACGATGGACTGTCGGTGGAGGTGGGGTTTCCTCATGAAATTCATCCATGTATTTTCTCCTTGCTTCGGACACATTGTTGAATGTAACCGCCCATGCAACAAGCCTTGCCTTCCTTTCCATCATAGTTTGGCATGAATGAAGCACTAAATGAATACTTGTACATACACTTGTATAAACTATGTACAGAAGCCATTCGTTCGATGATATGAATTTGAATTTTTTGAACTTAGATAATTGATTTGGTGCTTGGATATGGAAAATAAAACCATAGAAATTCAATCAGTCAACTTGAGAAAGAAATCAGAATGACAATTCAGATAGATTTTTCACAAACTTCAAATAACGTTTTTTTTGACTCACCTGTATGAACGACGAAAAATGTTCTCTTGCTAGTGCGTGTGATCTTTTTCCGATGTTATACGCAATATGATGTTATACGCAAACAAACACTTGTTTATAATAATTGTGATCAGTATGATATTATATTGAAAGCTCTATACGTTTTCATGATTCTAGTTTTCATGATTATACTTTCACTATGATCATAAATCAGAGAAAATAAATGAAGATACTGATGCAGATCAATGATGCTTACATTGTGATTGCGGAAAATGTTAATAAACAGTATCTTTTATGTCTATACAATCTTATTGTGGTGAAGCATTGCACAAATCTTAAGCCCCCCCCCCTCGTGAAAAATTGTTCCACTGGATAAATCTTTCACGTGACTATCAATAAGAGACTTTATATCGTTCAGCGTTATGGTGGCCGAAGAGCCAGATCGCGTGCAAACTCCTTTAGGTGTTTTATTACTCATTGTCTCTTTCATGTCGTAGCACGTGAATAAGAATGACTTCACAAAAGATCAATCATTAAATTAAAGAAAATTTGGACAGAAATTCGCTCTACAATTGACGAAATCAGCTGACAAGAGAATGCACTGACAATACCAGTGTTACAAGGCAAGTGTAGACGGCTGGCAATCCAGACTGTAACTTGACGAGAACAATAAGGACAATAAGTAGAACGCACTGCCGCTTGCAGCTTTCACGAATGACACTAAGCAATGATCACTCTGGAGGGCAATGAACTGAAAGCAGCCCGTCGACAAAAACTGTGTTCCAAAACATAAAAATGGGCAGCACCAGAAGAAAGAGCTTGATGCCACGATGCCGACGACACCAAAAATGATAACAGTACTTACCGACCAGTGGCTAAAAATACAGAAAATCGCACTGCCTCACAAAGACGTACACTGTAAATCGCTGGATACGAAAATTACGTACAAGCATATATCAAAATCACATACAATTTGAAACTAACATCTGATACGAGATTCCGGTATGCTTACAGAGATCTGGTATGTTTTTCATAGGAAGCCTCACTTACTTTCGTATGTGATTGATATGTAGCGATGCGAACTATTCTATCTGTGATGGGCTGTTTTACTCTGAAATACGAGTTGTTGGTATGTTTTATATACGAGACCGATGCAAATTGGTATGTGTTTCGTATGAAGAGCTTTAAGTCACATAGCACAAAAATGTGTACGACTGTCAAATAACTTTTTTCAGTAATACCAGTCGTGACTATTCTTTTTGATAGTGATTATTTAACCAGATTAGATTTACTGTGAATTTTATGCTGTAGGACGCCGATGCCATTGCCTACTAACATTAACAAGACGATTGGTTGGCTCAACCAATGGTTCATTTTGAACCAAGCTGATAAACATGAATTCATTCAAACGATATCTTTTGTGCAACCATGTTGACTTATATATCTCAAACATAACTATATTTGCGTTCATGAATTATAATGTGTTTTTATTTCGGAGTGATAATATGCTTAATTTCAAAATTACATAATGCATAATTGTTGATGGTTGAATACTTATTGATTATTCATGAAATGCCTCAGACTTACGTTTATTAAAATCGAATTCAGTATTGAAAGTGTGACTCTTAAATGTCATTATCTTACTACTTGCAGAACAGTAGTAACATTAGTGTGATCTTTATTGACAAAAGGCCTTAAATCAACATACTTTGGACACATAGAAATAAATATATTTTGTTTATCTGTAATTGACTAGAATGGAAATTGACTCAAGGTCACGGCACATTCGGAGGGAACTTAGTTGGGGCAAAAAGACGTTTCGCGCCAATATGGTGAAATCCTGTATTGCTTTCAACTGTACAAACAGAGATGATGCTCCGACTCGATCGCGAGGAATTTCTTTTCACAGGTGAGTTTCTGAAGTATATATTTCATTGAAATTTTGTTTAGAGACCAAAATATAGGTAAATTGTAAGGTGTGAGAAAGTAGCATCGAAATAGCGTAGAAAATATTATCCGGCAAAATATATGCAGAATTGCTACATTATGTATTTGTCAGTTGTTGTTGGTGTATTCATTCACCTTCATATGCTATATAGGAAGACGTTGATGTTTTTTTTGTGCTCATTACCTTGATATTACTTAGGAATTTGACGCTGACAGGCAATCAAGTCTCGGCAAATCGTCCATTTTCTTCTCTAGGGAAGTCAGTAAAGAGTGGAGCCAGAAGTTAGATTTGCTATACCCTACACAATGTTTTATTATCTCTGCCATCGGATGACGGTCGCTGCACAAGTAGTAGGTGTAAACAGACAAAAGTAGAGGCAGTCAAGATGAAAACGTGCCATACAGAATTATCGTTCCTCATAATTATCACACGCTCACCGGTCTGATCTGAATAGCTGTGGGGAAGCTCTGTTTAACGCATGAAAAACAAACAGTAGTCCCATTATTCTTGTCAGTGACTCACTGCAACGTTGATTCCCCCTCGCTTTCACCAAGAGATTCTTATCACTGATGTCACTCATGTCTAGTACCGGATTGGCTCACTAAACTTTGATCGATTTGTTGACAGTGATACTGCGGCTTCCAGGAGAATGAACGTAGACGCCTGCGTTTTCTCACTGCATCAAGTTGTGTTCAACAGTGATTTTGCATTCTACAGTGCCTACAATTTTCAACGCAATCCACTAGGCTCAAGTAGACCTATTTATATCAGCGGTATATAATGCTTCTAGGAAAATGACTTTCCCGATCATAATCTCAGCTTTACTTCACTTGCCAAGTTCCAAAATCTCCCTCGCAGGTATGCTTATCATGTCCGAGTTACTCCCTTGTCTCATTTCTGCTAAGTTAGATAACCACAGATGTTATTTGTCAAAAGTGATAATGCAGACCTTCGCAACATCCCA
Source organism: Prostheceraeus crozeri (assembly GCA_907163375.1). NCBI lineage: Eukaryota > Metazoa > Platyhelminthes > Polycladida > Euryleptidae > Prostheceraeus > Prostheceraeus crozeri. Next base: position 87,578 of record CAJQUW010016242.1, read on the forward strand.
GCCTGTCAAGCAGCCCCGACTGTCCATATACTTTTGAAAGGCTTCAGATTTGATATTCCCCTCTAAGCTCCATGAATCGGCTTTTCCGTGTCAATTATTTGTTGCTGAGCAGTCGACCGGATGCACTTACTTGTCGGAATGGTACACGCCTCACGGTGCGATTTTGACTGATAGGAGACCAGATAATTCGAAGAATGCGTAAATCTAGATTGTCGATCGTGGTTTTGCAGTCAATCCAAACAAAAAGTTTCCACTATTTTTTTGTACACACACATTGATATGTACCAATTAGGGAATGTTCAGACTATATTTTGTGCTTTTTTGACGCAGGTTTTACTAATTTCAGTAAATTTATGTTTTTGTTAAAATTTAATGCAATATTTTATTTTAATCCTAGCTTTTCTTGTAAAAAGTGCCGTGGTGTTGCTGCACAAGCTCCTAAACCGACCGCTAGTAAGCTTCGTATTGGTGATGCTGATTATGAAGTTGTGCCTGCATTTTGTTACCTGGGTGATATGTTAGGACAATCAGGTGGCTGCAGTGAGGCTGCTAGACTGAGAATTCAGCTGGCATGGAAGAACTTTCGTGAGCTCATTCCCATACTTACGAACAGAGACATCCCCTTCAGCAGCCGAGGTCATGTCTACTCCATGTGTGTGAGAAGTGTTCTGTTGTATGCAACCGAGACATGGCCAATCAACATCGAGGAGCAAAAACCGATTGTGCCGTAATGATAACGCAATGGTGCGGTGGATCTGCTCCAAGCGCCTATCTGATCGAGTTCCTATGGATGAGCTAAGGTCTAGGCTTGGTATTCATCGACTTGAAGATAGTGTGCGCTGGAGAAGGCTACGTTGGTATGGACATGTACAACGCATGGATGAAGCCGACTGGCCTAAGAAAGTCCAGACCATCGAACTCTCAGGAAAGAATCCACGAGGCCGACCAAAGAAACGTTGGCTTGACAACATCAAAGAAGATCTTCGAAAATGGAATCTATCCTCCGTCGACCCTTCGGATCGGACGGTGTGGAGAAATGCCATCAAGCCAAATCGACATTTGCGGACGTCCAACCCTTGCAACACGAGGAAAAGAAGACGGAAAACCGTGGACCACTTAATGCAATATAGGCTAACTTATGGCGGTTCAAAACGGTGCAAATACGGCCTAAATGCGGTGGTTCAAATGATTGAATCAGCAATTCCATTAAAGAAGAGCCTACCAAACATCCTGATTGATTTAACGGAGCAATAGGGCCTAGGGGCCTATATATAACACGTCAGCGCGTAGCCATAATCCTGGTTAGGTGTTGTCTTCGATTATGGCAATGAATAGAGCTGAGTCGACGCCGTTAGTAGGGTTCACGCTTTTTAAACCTACCATGCAACTCGCGGTTCGTCATGTAACTAGGGCCTAATAGGTATATTATTATGCTTCCGCTTAAAGTTCAATTAGCCATTATTGCTCGAAATAGCATGTGCTGATTCACGAGGATGGTGAGTTAATTAGGCTCTCATCGCTTATATTTTCATCGCATCGCATAAATTCTGATAGGATATTTATCAGTAACTTTTGCCATTTACCTGGAAACTCTTGCAGTTCATACGTGCAGACTTGATCCATTCAAATACATGTTTATCAAGGAGAAAAAATGTTCAAAGTCACCTTTCGCACGTTTCTCTCAGAAGACACGAAAAGCTCTTGCTATCATGCCATCAAAAATTTTCTGCTCTCCTACAATTAAAAGAAAGCGTGACGTATTTCCCAGAGTTATAATTGATGATCCACTTTACCATGAATGCATAGCTGTCATCATGCAGGCAGCAACATGAGCTTCGCGATGTATTGTGGAAATAATCAAACGTTGCAGTGACATCGTTCGTACGTTACATGCTCGTTATCATTTCAGTAGGATAGAATATGATGACGGCAGCTTTTTGACAATCATCAATCATGTCCACATAGGGGAAAAGTTGAGAAAGTAATACTTTGCCGGTATTATTCAGCGCATTTCCTAACTTTTTGTGCAAGATAAAATCTGTAACAGAGTATTCAGTGGGTATTCATGGCAGTATTCAGTCTAACTTCATACGTATGTCTGTCAATTATTATTCAAATATCAACCAGAACGTAACTAGCTAAATTTTGCCACTAAGTCTCATATTTGCCAATAGGCCAGTGGCGGGCAACCAAGTTGGGATAGCGGGCCACAAGGAGTGGTCCGCGAAAAAGGCTGGCGGGCCACCAATTTTAAAAGGCAGTAGTATAGGCTTAATATTCTTTTATTCCGTACTTTTAAATGCAAATATGGGCTGCTGTACCGTGCGTGTATCGCATTGAATAGAAAATTTTACATGTAAATGTAAGAATATTCGGAAAAAATGTTGGCCTACAGGCCACAAAAAGACATGTCTAAATCTTGCACTTGGATTCCTTCATTCGTAGTTCAGGTTTAATTAATATAGCCTCTTTCTAGGTTCATTGAGCAGTTTATTACTTAGAGGAACATGCTCAGCAGGGCTTCGAATACTATGTGAATTAGCATAAACTCGCGCAAGTGATGACCATTTAGCGTTTATTAGAGAAGATATTCTTTACGAAAGGAACATGGTTGGATAATTCGAATGTGAATTTTTGGTTTTTGTGCCACCATATTGTTCATTTTGTTGTTCCTTAATGGTTTTGCAAATTCTAATTAGATTTCCTCACCCTTAGATGCACCTCCAAAAGGTCGAAGTCGGAGTGAATCATTTTCACATCATCGATTCAAATAATGTCACTTTAGATATGAGAAAGCGGTGGTGGGCCACCTAATGTGTCCCGGCGGGCCACGCGTTGCACAACAATGCAATAGACCTATCTATGTAATTTCCTAGTTTCTCAAGATTTGAAATCAGACAAATTATTTTTTTGAAATAAAATGTCACAAAAATGTCAGTTTTGCCTACAGTTATGCCTCTATGAATAGTGCAAGCGATCAGAGCCTGAGCGTTTTTCAAAAGATATAAATCTACTATTGAGAACCTACTGATACGAAATCAAGACTCATCATTTGCGTCTTTTGGGGGGGGGTAGCTACCGTGCTTATCAAAACCCCCCCACGAGAACAAATAAATTTCAATTTTCATGCACTTTTTAGAAAATTTGCGTTACATTCCCGTTTTTTAAGTGAATTCCTAGCATTTAGCCCCCCGAGAAGGCAGGCGCAACCCGAGATCAAGGGACGCTATGAGGCACATTGTCCAATAGGCATGAAATGGAAATGTATGCTACTGATATTTTTATGGTTTGGCTAGATAATAATATTAGTCAATATGGTTGTGATGGAATCTATTAATTACTGATTGAATGTGATGGATTTGAGTCGCTTTCATCATTGTGAATAGGAATCGCTAAAACGCAAAACTCGAGAAGGTGCCATGCCACCTCATTTCTTTCCAGCCATGTCAACCCATTTGACTTTTTGAAGTAAATAAGCCATAATTTCAAAAGTAATAGTAATTGACATCAACAATTCCATATAAATTGTTAAGTCATTTACTTGTCTTCCTTTTTGCAAGTGTGTAGCAGTGTTTGACATTGATGATAGACAAAAACATACAATTTTTAAAAATGTAAAGCATTTTTTTATTAAAAAAGAATTTCTCGGTCTGTTCTGAGCAGGAAGTGAGCTGGGAGAGATTTTCATATATATCATGTATGTAGTCTAGTAAACCTTTATTTCGTATATTTTGGATTTTCTTTCCAATGGAGAGATTCTGGTGCAGAGGGCCATGTCACCCCAAATGCAAGTCATCCCATTCTCCCCTACTATCCATAAACTATTTAATTGCATCACGAAGTTGGTCGCATTCCCAAAAAAATAATGAAATTAACAATTTATTATGATGAAGAATTTGTGCATTACTTTAGTATTACATGTATTTAACACCATGTTAACTTATAAGTAGTGCATATCAGTAGTATCCATAGGAGCACTCTGAGTCGGCCTATAAGCATCACACATCTCCATCATATCATTTAGCGAAAAAAATAATATCCTCATGCATGTGCAACACCCCAGCTACATTCTATGGATTCTTTGAGAAGCTCTGAACAAGATGCAGACGAAATTTACATAGCTAGGAATATCCAATATTTGCGGATTTAGCTAGGAGCTCATCCGCAAATATCGCGGTTAACTTCTCTTACTGAAGATAAAAGAAACCGTTTCTGTAGGCCTACTTCATCCTTGAGTTCTCTGGACCGTCACACAGTTACGTCTTCTAGTTCATGTAGGCGACATAGATTTGCCTCATCGTATCACGAAAAAAGAATTTTCTGCCACGTCATTATCAACTTATGAATAGATATGGATATAGGAGCGATGGAAATACTTGATGCAATTCAGCAAGGGATGTAGCATTTTTCGTAATGAACTCATTGCGAGTCGTCTGCTTTAAAAACTTGCTAAACATGGTCCATTACTTTAGGATTCTTAGGCCTACTCTTGAAACTTCTTTTTTAATTCCGTTGCAGTGATCTTTCTGTTCAGGATTGCTTCGTCTCATTCGAAATCTATTTCAACGCTCGGATAAACTCATAGTAGGCACGGTGAAAGCTCGGTCACTCATGAGTCACGTAGTTGTGTATTTGAGAACAAAACTGTGAAGTATAGCAAGTCTTTCGTTTGTAGGTTTTTCTGCGGTTTTTTTCTAACTAGGCTAATGATATCTTTTGTTTTAAAGACTGTTTTTCAATCAAACTTATCATTGTTACTCCACTTCGTACATTCTCTCTTTCATTGCTTTTCTTTTTCTTAGCTTGCATTCTTAGTTAGGCCTATAGAATTGAATCATAGGCCTGCGCATTTACTTTACTCTGAATTGCTTAGTTATTCTACATGTATCCTATCATGCCCTTTTTATTTTCTTCGCATTCCTTATTTGACTTCCATTTTCCCTCGATGTACAACCTTCGTGTATACGCGCGTCCTCATTCCTGTAGCTACGATTTTTTGAAAAATTTTAATAAAAATCAGTTAAACCATATGCAAAAGTTTGATATTTTCACTGTTTAGCGTACCTGAAATCATTTAAATGTATGCAGAGAGCAATTGTGAATCAGGTGAATTAGTTGACTTAAATTTTTTAAGTTAGACAAATGAGTAGGCCTGCATGCAGTTCAACAAAATATAAATCATATCAATCTTTCAGGTTTCCTGCCGATCCAGTACTAGAAGAAGTTGGGTCGTAGCCGTGAAAAGACTGAAAGTTGATGATCGAAGGAAGTTGTGGGAGCCGAGTAAATACGATTGTTTATGCTCTGATCATTTTGCCCCGAGCGATTTTCGTCCAACGAAAACGAGGCAGCTGTATTCTGCAGCAGTGCCTTCAATATTTAGTTTCACTGAGAAGACAGCATCGGCATCAACATCGCGCACTTTGCGGTACGTTGAGAGTTATGGGCAAGTGCCCATCTCAGTAACCGAAGGTCCATTACTTCGACATCCATTACATCACCTGAGGGTGAGGAGAGGCTTCATCGTGCTCAGAAAGATCTGCGAAATGCTCGGAAGCGGGAGAAGCGTCTGAGAGATACAGTAGCTTCATTGCATGAAAAAATCGCGGAGGATGATGGTATAACGAAAAGCCTACTTGAAAAACTGGAAGCGTATCAAGGTGAGTTTACTCCTGGCAACTATTATATCCACATACGTATGAAGTTAGTGGAACCATTTTAATTACAGCTTGACTATATTCGAAAAACTTCCAATTTATCAATTTCACGAATCTAGGCTCAGATTTCACAATTCGCGGTCGCTTTGAAAAATCAAAAGTTTAAAAATGAATGTGGTTCCACTGGTCAGTTAGCGGAACCAAATTCTCATATTCTTAAGATCTCGCGGATATCCGGTTAAAAGCTGCATTGTTGTTTATACTGAAGCACATATTCGTGATCAGTGCAGCAAATTGGAATCAGGTAGTGACAAATATAATTGATTTACTACGCAATCAGCGAGACCGAGAAATTGGTTCGCTCACTTTGCACGTGTTTTATACTTGCCTATTCAATTCATTTAAGTGATGCTTTGTGCTTTTACTAGTATTGTACCGGTATTCGGTCGGACAACCTATCCGGCATCGGGTCCGATAGGTAATATGGGGCCTAATCGTGTTTCACCAGATACCTGTAATTTAATTATTCATTTGAATGGCTATAATTTTGTTCACCTTCTAAATCTTTTAATGTTAATTTTCTCTTGAATTTAGTGCGTGTCGCATTCATCCTTCTTGTAAACTACTTTTAATAATTTTTATTGACCTTCAAAGAGGCGTGTGTGAAGTTAGCCATACCAATGCCCTACATCGAAAATCGAGTGTGCCGCTCTCGAAAGCAACATCTGCGCATAATTTGAGTTTGGCAGCGTGCCACATATTTTTCAAAATAGTGCGGCAGTTTACGAGAACTCACCGATTGAAAATTGAAGGTGGTACGGATGCGAAGTTCGCCATACCAAATTACCAAAACACATGCATCGCATAACTATGAAGTGTCAACGCATGGATGAATAAACTGCCACCCCAAGTATGTGCACCCATTATTTCACGGAATTTCACTATAATAACTGAGAAATTGGATAAAATTAAGTACAAAGTGGCACGGTTATGAAGTTAGCCGTGAAAGTCTGACAAAATTTAAAAATTTCCATCAATCCGATTAAAAAATCATCTGGGCCAACTTACAGAAGTATGCCAGCCTGTGACACCCATCAAACAGAAATGCGGATTAACCTCCGCAGACGTTTCCACTCACCATCTGTGCCACTTGTGAAAATCGTGGATCCTACTCACATCAACCGACAAATGCATTTGATTAGGACCACCTTCTGCCACCTCTCAGACAGCTGGACAAGTCGACATACTCCCAATAACTATCACAACTCTCCGAATGGGATAATTCAAACACCTTTCGCATTCATTTCTTGATGTAGTATAAGTACATGTCGCCAAAAAATAATTTCGTGTATACCAAAATGTGTTATTTAAGCACTTGAAATTGATGTCAGAATTTCAATGAAGCTAAAATTTATTTTACAGATATACCAGTGGAGCTCTTCAAGAGGGATGGTAGAAAATACTCGGCTTTCTATGAGGGAGTTCTGTCTCACCTGAGTCTATACAGCGAAAGGGATACAACTATGTGAGTACAATTCTGCCTTTGCCGCATCCGCGTTCTTTAAGAACGTAAGTTGGTCTTCTGAAGTAGCTATCGATTATGTTGCACCAGTATTATTGTGATATGTATTACTGATCAGCTGGTGCATTTACGATTGTGTTTCATATAGTTAAGAACTGAGATATCCCTTCCTACTGGATACTAACATAAAGTTTTTGCAGGTAAATTAACTATATTCTATGCAATAGGCTAATCTTTTAAGTAGTGAGTGGTATGCGTACTTCATGCGCCACATATGAGGGACATGGTCGTGCAATTAGTCACCTTCGACACAACCATGCTGATTTAAAACTTGCAAATGGCCCACATGGCAACGCGGAATCTGATCTCACGGCCAATTTTGGCAATTGGGAATCTGTGCCAAATTTTGACAATCACTAACACAATGTTTTAACTCAATTGAGATAAGGGATCATGAGTCGAGTATCTATTTTCTTTTATTTCCAGCCGACTTAGTCCAAGCTTATTCAATGTTTAATCATGCATTAATAGTGCTCAAAGTCATTGGTAGGTCTAATATTTTACGGACAAATCTGATCTTTGTATGACGAATTTGCGTAGTATTCTAGAAAGCCTTTTTATAAGCTGTTTTGAATAATTTAGATAGTCACTACAGACTCACAGCATGAGAATTTAGGCATCATCTGTGTTTCTGTGCTTATAGTATTAGCTTTCTGAAATTTGAGCTAGAAATGATAGAATCAACTGATTTTTAGTTCATGAAAATTTGTTTGACCTCGCTATGAATTTTGTGTATTGGAGCGAATCGATGGAGGTTACATTACAGTCCGCTTGAGATTCGAAAGACATTTTTCTACAACCCTGAGGTTACATGCCTTGTCTTTATCATCAAGCTATCTATCAGGCAAAACAAGGCGAATGTCAAATCTGCATTCAATATCTTTAATCTAGCGTTAATAAAAATCTGGTGTCTCATAAAATGAGGACTTTAATGCGAATGCTTATTCCTTGAGTGCCATTATGTCACCATCTTTCAATAAGTCGTGTAAAAGACCATGTAAGGCATGTAATTACTGGGTTCCCTTTTTTTATTGGAAAACAGTTATAGCTGTCTTTCTAAATCACACGTAAAAATAGGCTAAAGCAGGGTTTTGCAAGTTTTCTATTATTCGATTGGAGTGCGATTCGCGAATCACGCCGATTCGATCGACTCCTAAGTTAACCGATTCGCAGGTCCTCAATAAAAATTTAAGCAGGGGTATCTTAGTAATCAATCCCTTTCATTGACTGACTCCCTCTTTCCCGAAACTTTCCGACTCTGTATGGTTTGTTGTTAATGTAAAGCATTCACTAATGAAAATTATATTCTCTATTTATTCTCTCAAATGTCAGCTTTCCAATTAAAGTAAAGATGTTCATTATTGATGAAAGCAGGATTGTAAAATAGGTTTTTTTTCTTGGAACAGGTGGCTTCAAGGTATTGACGTCGTCCAGGGTTCAGTGAGCAAAGTCTGAAGCACTTGCAGAGTCAAGAGACGGTGAAAATGCTTGGCAATATCGATTTTTGCACTCTTATGGTCGACGGAATGAGTATCAAGAAATTGATGCAGTATATCCACGAACAGCTGAAATTTTCTGGCTTCATCAAATTTCGGTCAAGCCTTATCCCTCAATTTCCGATGAAAGAGTTAGCGACAGAAGCCTTAGTATTTTATGGCCGTTGGCATCACTGGGCCATTGGAAGCAAACGTTATCGGATACTTCTTGATTCGTGGCATATCTGCTGAAGTGCAAAAGGAATGGGTGCTGCATGCCATAGAAGTCTCAACGATGTCGGACTTTCGGTCAAAGCCTTGACATTGGATGGACTATCTGCCCATGTCCATGTTTAAAGAAAGCTTGGCTGCTCAATGACTCCTGATCAAATCGTCTCTTATTTCTACGTTCCCTCCGGTGAAAAGGTTCATGTATTTATTGATGCATGTCCATTGCCTGAAGCTGTCCGCAACAACGTCGCGAAAGTCGGTGTAATTGAAGTTGCTCCAAATGAATACGGCAAACTGGACTATATAATTGAATTGAACAAGCTCCAGAAGAAAGAGGTCTGGGTGCTGGCGCGTGGGGGGCGCGCGCGTAGGGGTCGGAGGGATGCGGTGTAACGTGGGGAGTAAGAGGGGCGGGGGGGTGGTCGGGGGGGGGTGGGTGATTTATTGCTGGAGGGCGCCGGGGTTGGGCGACGAGGCGCGAGAAGGAGCGTAAGGCGCGACAGGAGGTGGGGGTGGAAGGTAGGATTAGTGGCGGCGGGCAAGTGGGAGGGAGGCGGGGGGAGCGAGGTGAGGCATGGCGAGGGTTGGTTCATGAGGACAGAGGGGATGGGGAAGGTCGGGCGGGGTGAGGGAGGGTGGGATTGGGGGGTTCGGGTTATAGGGCGGGAGGGTGGCGGGCGGGTGGGGGTGAGGTGTGACGGGGGGTGGGGCGATCAGGGTGCGGGGGCGAGGGCGGGGGGTCGGGCGGTTGCTTAGGGCGGGGAAGAGGGGGGGAGGGTATCGCGGGGGAGAGTGGGAGTTTTTGGGCGAGACGGGAGGGACGTGGAGCGAGGGCGCGGGGGCTCGCGGAGGATCGGGGGGCGTACGATGAGCGGGGGGGCGGAGCGGGTATGGAGGGGCTGCGTCTTGGGGGGTAGGGGATTATGAGGTGCTGCTGGACCTTAATTCCGGGCGGGTGACGATTCCTCGGTCTTTGTAGCTTGCGGGCGCTTGTCGCTTGTTGGAAGTGGCGTCCTTTCGGACTCCGTAGTCTCCTTGTTTGCTTTTCTGTTATGTCTTGCTTTCTGCTTTCACTGTTTCCTTCTGTGTTCTTGTGGCTGTCCTGGTTAAGTCTTCTCGGTGTCTTTGCGTCTTCGTCGTTCTACTTTTTTTGCGGGGTCTTTTTCTGTCTTTCCTTGTTTTGTATTTGTCTTCCTTTTTCTTTCTTGTTCTAGCTATACTCTTACTCTTCTCCTGTTTTTTTCTTTTTTTGTCTTCTATCTTTCTTTTGCCTTTGGAGTTTGTTTTCCTGTTTTCTTTTATCTGATCTTTTCTCCTCTTGTTTTGACTTTTCCTTGTTTTTCTGGTTCATTTTCTCTTTGGAATCATCTTCTTTTCTACTTTTTTGCCCTTACTTCTTGGTTGGTTGCTTTGTTCCTTTCACTTGCATGTGGCCGCGAACAAGTTTTCGATCGAACATCATTTCAACCAGCAAAAATGAAGGTAAGTTCTTCTCAGTAAACCTTATATTAATAATATCGCTGACTCATGAAATGCATATCGGTAAAACTCAATCGCTTTAAAATGCAACGCGGCCTACTCGTGATATAGGCCTATTCAGTCGAACCAGTGGTGGGAGCAATTACGATTGATCCGATTCTAGATTCATCTAATATTGAACCCATTGCCGCCTTCGATTATTGTAATACTCCAAGTTGCCATATACTAGTTGATTTTTATGTCTAGGTAACGACGATGACTTACAGAGTGGGCTACTATAACTTTAATAATGTCCATCTGTAGGAGTACAAGTTAAAGTACAGAACTTCCAATTTCCTCGCGTTTCCCTAAAATGTGTCGACATCCTCAAATCTTTCCGGTTTCCTGAAAAACAAAAACTATTCATCATTGATCAAGATGTGGATCGGACATCTTTGAAAGCCTAGAAAAACTAATGTGACTCGCAATCCTTAGGACTGTGTTCTTCTGTTCCGTTTTGATGCACTTTGGATCGATTCTCATAGCAGAGATTTATCTAGAATCTCATAATTTTAATAAAGGCCTTGTATCATAGTCATTTGTAAAACTATTGTCTATGCGAGTGGTAAATATTACATAGGTCCGCATTCTTTCTGGATCGACGAAGACTATATTATGATGAAATTATTCTTGGTGATGAATTCATTATTGAAGATCTAAGAAAAGGAAAATGAAAACCCGTAGGTTGAAAATTAGGAATTTTGGACCATTCATTTAATTTATTCAAAGAAGCAAACACGAATGATTTATAAATTTATGCGTAGGAATTCCCCATATCTATTTATGTTCACCGAATTAACGTCGCGAGGACCTTCTATGACATTGATGAGCGGCCGGGTCGCACAATGTAGCAACGGGAAAATTTACAGGAATAAATTGCCATGTTGTTTTCGTGCACACATACTTTATTTTGCACGACTTCATACATGAGTAATGTTTAGAATTTGGGCTATATTGTTTGGATTGACTTTCGTCCTATTTCAAATCAGTGCAGCTGGACATTGCCTGCACGGGTCGATAGTCATTCTTATTGTAGTACATAAAAAATTCTTGTTATCCAGATTATCGAGTAGCCAATCTCAAGGCGTCGTTAATTGATTAGGCCTAACGATATTTTAATCGTAACAGTTTTTGAGGTCAATCGCTTTTCATTTTTTTCTTCCATCATCATTTAAGTATTCCTTCATTCCCTACAGGTTTGATGTGACATGCGGTCGCATACTTAAAATTACGTCTTTCTATACTTCTGGTTTTTTTTTTTTTTTTCCCCTTTTTGGCGCTCAAACTCTGAGTGTTCGTTAGCGGACCGCTTTGGAGTTCCGGGAAGAAAATTGGTTCATCCCAGTTTCGAGGATGTCGTAGGCAACCGTCACTTCTTTCGAACTATCGACCATTTGTTCGACATCGAAATCAAGAGTCCCGTTGGCACGGTCAAGCAGCCATCAGACGGTCTAATTCCAGCAATTCGACGCAACTTTGATGTCGATGACCGGTTTCTCCACCAGTGAGAATTCTGGGAACCACGCTTAATGGGTAGACAAAAGCGACGGATTTGTTGGTTTCATTGTTGAATCCCTCATATCGCTCTTTGTTCCTATGAGTGCTGTTTGAAGAACGTCCACGATGACGTCCGTGCTGAGCTACCGCTTCAGTTCTAGACCATCTGGAGCTGTTAATCAATGCCATCAGAGGATGCTCGGTAGCTGGAATTACAATCCAACAGAACGCAGTTGGAATATTTATGCGGCGACTTCATGCAGCGTTGAAAATCAGGGCGACTCTGCCCGGAAATTGCTCGATTTTCCAGAAGGACAGCGAGGCTCTCAGGCCGTCGAAATCCTGGAGGAATGATGGAGATCCAGAAATTTGTTGTTTGTAAAACAACGTCGTTAATCTATATAGCAGGCTTTGACGTTAGGAAGTTGCTGCACCAATTTGACCAATGTCCAGATGTCGCTCGGCTTTGGTTTGCGATCAAAAGACAGGTGATGATGCGGAAGACCGCTACTTATTACGCTTGAAGAATGGGGTTTCTTTCCATCCAAAAGAGTAGTGGATGTGTTGGAAGATATGTGAGTGGATTTTCAGATCTTACACTCTGCAAGTGTGTAAAACCTGACCGGGTTTTTTTGAAACTGTATCAGGATCAGAGGGTCAGCGTCTCTCTGAAATGATCCTGATGATCTTCGCCTCGAATACAGTGAGAATTCTTGTTACGCTTATTTGTAATATTCGGGTGATTCCATGTACAAGGTTCACATTTGAGAGACATAAGTATTCTCGTCATCGCTTGACCGAGCGCAGATTCTTTTTAGATTACATTGATGATGTTTCCTGTTTTTAATTTCACATTTAAAGTGACAATGACATTCTAGCGGTTCTTTGTGTGTTAAAACCCTGACTTGTGTATTATGTTAATATGCATTCATATTCTACTGCATTAACGTTTAGATCTAGTCGATTTTTGAATATATTTATTGCGTCTTGCTTCTGACTTGTGGTATTTTAATGTGTAATACGTATACATTTTTAATGCCATAGACGTCTTCGTATCGTTGATTTTGTTAATATACTGTATTATTGCTTCTCGCAATATGCTCGAAATATGTCAACCACTAGCATAAATGTATTTGAAAATTAAGTGTTATACTGGTTCCGTCTGAGCTGGCATATGTGCAGGGCTATTAGGCGGTATCTATGCATGTAGTCAGGACTTGTCATTAGGTATAGGAACTTTTGATTTTTAATATATTGATTGTTAATTTTTTCATTGCTCGTAATGTTGTATTGTACATAACATACTCGAAGCATGTCTCTATAGAAAGTAATGTATTCGATAATAAATATTTGAGCATATATTTGTGTTTTCGCAGGTGACACTTAATCCTATTCGTACGTTGTCAAACTGGCATGTTAGTGATGTCTTTGTCTCATGAATTTTCAAGTCTTCGATAGTGGGTGACTGTTTTCTAAATGACTGCCTTAAATGACTAAAAGTCTATTTTGGTTGATGGCGTATGGCTGACTCCTAACGTAAGATGTACCTGAGAAATATGGAAATGTTGTGGGATATTACCTAAAATTGAATAAATTTTTCACCGCTGGTTTAGTTTGGGGCGAGTTTTATAGCCGTGATATGCTTAATCAGTGGCTAAATCAATTCATAGCAAGCAATGTAGAGCCGTTTCAGAATAGATAATATTGGGCCGGTAAATAAAAAGTTAGTTTAGTTTTAGAGAGGATTGAATGCGGAATCTCGCAGGATTCTTCGGAAAGATCATGTTTTATATCACCCAACTAAAAAAGCACGACAGTTTTCCTGTTGGAGAATACTTATTTTTGCAAAATTATATAGGCGCTAGCTTAAAGTACTGGTCGGAGGGGTAGCAAAAACTGAACCCATTGTCGGGCAACCAAAATAAGTTTTTACTTTAGAGCAAGCATGTGTCAGTGAATCCCGCTGCCCGCCACGCTTCAACAAGGCGATCAAACAAAAATTTTGCCTTACGCCTGATTTGCAATGAGCTGGTTCTCCGAGCACTATTGCGAAAGATAGCTAATATTTATTGGTCTGTCAGATAGGTTATGTTTTTCCTTTTTCTTAATAAATTAGACCGGTGTTATTTCAGCGCTCAGACAAGCATAGAGTTCTGCACTTTGACAGGGCAGATTAAAAACAAAGTGGCACAGACAGAGATTATCGAAACTGTGTAAAATATCACAAGAGACAATGCGGTAGTCTAATTAACTCTGATAAAACGTTCTATAATATTCATTTTGTATATTTACATGTGCTTCAGAAGTGTTTGACTTCTTTAGAAGACCATTATCGATGATGCGTGGCGAATCGCCTGATTATCATCAAAAACAGGCTTATTTGGTGTCTAAGTCAGTTTATCAGCTCATGAATCACGAAGTGAAGAAATGCAGATACGCAATTTGATCTGCTGAATCCAATGACATTCCTCTCTGTGATTGGTCTCACTCATAAATTCCAATCCATGCAATGTTTGTCGTGTGTGTGGAGGTGACCTTGTAATCGGTTAGGCAGTGTGTCTCTGTGCCATCGAGAACAATGTGAGTCCGGTAGGGTTTGTGTCAGCCCATTTAGTCGCCTTCTCGTGTAAGTATATCTATTTCTTGATCTTGGGACATGATTGATGCTTTCTTTTAACAATGTGCTGGTATTGAATTAGTATTGTGAAAGCATTCCACATTTGAGATTAACATACTAAAAGTCATACAGTAGATTATACTAGATAGGAGAGTACAGAAATATATCAAAAATAAATTTTCTTTGCAATGCGTCCTTCAGCTATGTGATTGCGTTATGAGCGATTCTACAGTGTTATAGAGAGACGGATAATTAGACCACACGCAGACAGAGATAATATGATTTAATATAGATTTCAGAACTCGAATATCGTACAGACGAGAGGAGGCTTTCTTCAGAACATATGAAATTTGATGATCACAAGAGATAAGAAATCATGTAAAATAAAGCCTGAAATTTTCACTTAGTTAACATTTTCAAGCTTCAAATTGGTGCAATCAGGAAAAGATTTATTACATTTTATCAAAATTTTTCTACTTTTACTTTTACTATTTTCTTTTAAATCATATTTTGTACCTATTGAAAATTAATTAGTCATTAGCTTGGTTTTTTAACTTTGTTACCTTGACGCACTTTGCTACGTTGAACTATGAACAAAATAAACACGCTAACTCAATATTCATCGCAATGGAATCAAATATTATTCACGATAAAGCGAGCACATGTATGGATAATCCGTTCGTTCCATCGCAAGTTTCATTTCGATAGTTATTAACTTTACTGTGTTACTGTGTTTACTCTTTTCAAATCAGCTTCATATTTTGGTTCATCAACTTTAAACTGATCTCCTTTAAACTGAAGAGACCACAGATGATATAGAGATGATCGGCAATGATATCATTATATTTTTCACAATGAAAATATACCATTTAAGTGAAATATACGTAAGCATATTTGCATTAGTAAACAGCATTAGTAGACAGATCTAATCATACGAATTTTTCGATTTACGCTGCTACCATGCTACTTTTACTGCTCTTAGCAATGAAGTCAAAATTAGATTGCATTCATGCAGCAGCGATAGATTCCAAATAATGGAAGACCGAAGAAAGCAGTTTAGTCATACAAAGCTTCTTGTATATCAAAAGTTAGGTAGGGCCTATGGCCTATACATTAGACATCGCAAGTCTTGATTTAAGCTGTGCACTCGAATTACATGTACAAATATGACTACAATGTATTTTTGAATCTTGTCTATTGTTATTTGTGTTGTCGTGTTTCTAATTTTTCTTTATTTCTTCTTATTTATATTCGCTTATTTTCTTTTTTTAATTAACAGTTGGCTATAGTCCAACAGTATCTGAAGTTCGAAAAAAGGCTAAAAATATCTAGATTACAGTCAAGACTTGTAAAAGCATCAAGCCAGTGTTATTAATGAGTTGTTTGACAATTTAAGTGATAGACAGACTGACAGACAATAGCCTGTTGCTTTCCGCTGAATCAGCCAGTGCAGAAGGACATGGGTAGAACAAGCGAGAGAGACTAAATTTGCTACAATACAAAATGCGAAGAATCTATTTTTAGAAAATATAATGGAACAAAAATATTTAATGATATCATTTTATCATTGCCGATCTTTGTATAGAGAACTGTGGTCCCTTGTAAATTGCTCAATCATCATGACAGCAATATTCAAGCTAAACAGTAGTTGTATGCAGTCTCCATGGACATTCACAACTACCTTTTGATGTAATGTCTTGACTGATTCAAGGTCAATGATGATCGTGCTGTTCCCCACGTGACAGTATTCATTCAAATTGCACATAGCTCGCAACGGTTGACTTCACGCGCTTAGGGATCCTACTGATTTCTATTTATAGGTAGCTGATTCCATGTTATATCAGCTGATACCACTGACTTAGATTGTTGCATCGTTTTCTTGATCAACCCACAGAAATATATTGTTTAGCTCTTTCAGTTTGCTAGAAGTGAAACTGATTCAAAACGATGGCACATGTTGGAAAAAAGAGAAATTCCTAATTATATTAAACGACTCATTATTATTACTATTTAATTAATCATTTTGATTTAATATTATTATTATTATACGATATGATGCGAGCATTGTACAAACATTATCTTTCTCACCTAGATTCAGAAATTAAATCAATGGATTAGTAGATTCGAATAATTCGAAAAGAAGTCGCAAGACGCCGAATTCCTGTCGTGACTCCTAGAATAAATTATTTTAACAAATTGAGACAGAAAGTTTTATGTTTTTCAGTCAGAATGACTTTCATTGGAAAACGAGTAAGAAGAGATTATAGTTCATATTAAACTAAGAAATGAAACCTTGATAGCTCGAAATCAATTTAGTTATCGATAATAAAAGTCGTGCCATTCAATCAATCAAAATATCGGGTCTTCCAACCATGTCTAAGATTTACAAGCCCCCTAAAGAAATAATTGAAGATCTTTATAAAAAATTTAAACACTATCCACAACTGGCATTACGGTGTATATCAAAGTCCTGAAGAGGCATTCAGTCCCCATCATTAGTTGCTAAATTGAGTGTCGAGATTGGTTTTAGGTATTCTGAAGCTCGACTCGATCAAACAGGTAACCTGAACCCAACCTGAACCCAAACTGAGCCCAACCTGAACCCAAACTGAGTCCAAACTGAGCCCAACCTGAACCCAACTCGAGCCAAACAGAACCGAACTCAAACAACGCGAACCCAACCTGAATCCAATCTGAAACCAAACTGAACCCAACTCGAGCCAACAAGAACCGATCTCAAACAGCGCGATTCCAACCCGAACCCTACCTGAACCCAAACTGAGCCCAACCTGAACCCAAACTCAGTCCAAACTGAACCGAACCTGAGCTCAAACTGAACCCAACCTGAACCCAACCCGAAACCAACCCGAACCCAACCTGAACCCAAACTGAGTCCAAACTGAGCCCAACCTGAACCCAAACTGAACCCAACCTGAACCCAACCCGACCCCAACCTGAACCCAACCCGACCCCAACCTGAACCCAACCCGAACCCAACCTGAACCCAAACTGAGCCCAACCTAAACCCAAACTGAGTTTAAACTGAGCCCAAACTGAGCCCAACCCGAGCTGAACTCGAACCCAACCCGAGCCGAACTCGAACCCAACCCGGGCTGCCTCAGCCGAACTCGAGTTCAAGGCGACCCCAACCCGAGCCAGATCTGACCACGGCGAGATCAGATCATTCTCATTGCCTTAAAAGCCGGGTAATTTAAGATCTCTAGCGTATCTCTGTTATCCCAAGTTCAAGTCGAATAATCCCAAGTTCCTAAAGCACCGCTAATAAAGTCGTCAAAAACTCTTCTAAATAAAATTTCCAAAGAAAATTTGAGTTAATCATAACTGTACTGCCCAGAGAAGTGGATAAAGTTGCAATACATTGATGAAGCAAAGAGAAATTCGAGTAACTGCAAAATAATCAGCACGCATACTTAAGATTGTGTTGCTATATCTGGCTAAATTCTTCCGTATTAACTAAATAAACACGCTAACTCAACTTTCATCGAAATTAAATCAAACATTATCTTACGATCTTTCATTAAGAGAACACCGATGATATAGAGAATTGTGGTCTCTTGTAATCATCATAACAGCTAAACAGTAGTTCGATGCAGTCTCTGTGCGCATTCACAACTACATTTTGGTACAATGTCTGGACTTATTCAAGGTCAATTATGATCATGCAGTTCACCATGTGACAGGATGTAGATTACACACAACACGCAACCATTCACAGCAGAAGAACTTCACACGCTAGTGGGTTCCCATTGATTTCTATTCATAGGTAGCTGACTCCATGTCAATCAGGTGTTTTATCAGCTGATATCGGTGAATAAATTGTTTGCCTTAATTCCACCGGTATTATTGTAAAAGCACCTAAATATTGTGTTTGCGACTGAAACTTGTCACTATTACTGAATTGCATTTATTCACATTGAGGCGTGTGACCCAGAGCAAAGATCGGCAATGATAAAATGATATCATATCTTATTCTGAGGAAAAATGATTTTATTTTTGAAAAATTATATAAAATGATATCATTAAAAATTTTTGTTCAATATTTTCGAATCATAAATTCTTCGCATCTTGTATTGAATCCAATTTAGTCTCTTTCGTTTTGTCTACCCTTGTCCTTCCGCACTGGTTGATTTATGTAACGAAAAGCAACATGCTATTGTCTGTCATTCCGTCTATCACACAGATTGTCAAACAACTCATTGACAACACTGTCTTGATGTTTTGAAGTCTTGACTGTAATCCCGGCATGCGGAGTCTTGTCATTTGATAGGACTCCGGATTCCAGCCTACACTAGATCCTAGACCCGAAATATAATACAAACAAATTATTTATCCTCGTGCATAGCTGTCACTGTCTTGATGTCAACTTTCTCCGTCAAACAAAAGTACAGAGACAGCAGTAAATGCAAGCTTGTAATAGTTAAGGGAATGAGCCGTGATAGTGGAAAAAGGATTGTCTTTTCACTCGGTGATTTAATAGTGAAGACAAGCCTTCCTGGTCTCGATCACACATACGCACCAAAGGTCACTTCAGAGACAAAAATGAAATGCTAGTTTGTTTGAGAACATTGCCCTCACGCTAATCGTGATCGTGTGTGATGGTTCCTCCAAAGCGCATATTAAAATCGAAAGTGCACTCATATTTTTTGGAGAAGGATGGGGATTTTCCTGCCTGGTAGAGATTGGAGAAAAACCGTCTGAAGCAGACATCAAGAAGACGGAAGCAGCCGAGTCGCATGCATCCAACTTAAAGCGACATTTGATCAACTTTCATCGAAAATAATTGATAATTGATGCAACAATTATCACTAAATATAGGTTCAGGTAAGCCTCTATGATGAAGGCTACCAGTTAATTTTTCAAAAAACTAGGCTTTATCATCCGGAGTCGGAGTCCTATCATTTTGATAGGACTCCGCATCCCTGCTGTAATCTAAATATTTTTAGCCTTTTTTTCATATTTTAGATACTGCTGACCTAGCCAACTGCATATTGTAGGCGTATTTGTAATTCGAGTGTAAAAAGCTTAAATCAAAACTTGCGATGTCTAATGTATAGGCCATGTTTATTATTATTTTTTATACATGTTTATTGACGTCACTTTCGAACTTTTGCTACAAATCCATTGTAGAATTGTACTTGTCTATGGCCACTGCTGCCTTCATCTGTCTCTCCTCAAGCTTATTAGGTACACGCTTCCTTGTCGCCAGCAGAACGAGACCGCTGCCATTTCTTAAAGGCCTACTTCCTGCGCTTGACACCTGCACTTTACCCTGCCACCATCAGGTGTCCAAATTTCTGAAATTGCAGGCTCTTGTAGAACCCCAACTTTCCTTGCTAGCTTCGATTAGCAATAAGACAACTTTTGCATGCAATTTTGCTCTTGATTAACCCCATCATGGCACCATTTTGGCTCTTATTGATTCTCACATGAATAGATGAATATAAAATATATTAATCATAATGACGCACAGGCGATTATTTGGAGAAAACCTAGTCGGAATAAGAGAATTGCTAATCTTTCTTTAGCATCTGTAGCTAACACCAGGTGACATGCCACGCGTAATTACCGAACACCCCAAACATCCGTGGTTATTAAGGACATTCTATTCTTCTACCCGCGTACATATGCGCTGCACTAAGAGTCAAAAATCACGTGATCTGATGCTGTTAAAACATGGGGAATGTTTATGAATACGCCCGGGCGAGCGTTTATAGTTTGCGCGTCGTCTACGGTTGTCTGCGTTGGCGCTTGAACCACGGATGAAGCGCTGAGCATGTTCTGTCTTCCCTGAGCATGAAATTGAGGTCCCATCACACTGTTTAGCCTCTGATACATGCAGACACATGAGACGCAAATTCTATTTAACAGCTTGGACTGCCAACTATACTAACTTATATAACAGATGTTGCAGCAATGTCCCATAGCCACGGATGTTTGGGTTCATGTGTAATTACGCGTAGTTCACGCGTGATTGAACGTGGCATGTCATCCTAGTGCGTTGTGGCTTAAGTTTATAGTCTACCTTTTTGGTGTAATGTTTTGACTGTTTACGTTATTTTATCGTTTTGATAAAATAAATAGGCGCAACCTGTGCCTCTTCGGTAAGTGCAGAATGTTGACTGGCTTACTGGGGCCGTTTGGATTCCGTAGAGAACACCACTGCTCTTAGACTTCCTTATTTAAGCTCAAAATTTCAAATAATGGAATTAATGTACGGGATTGAACATGGAAATGCCCTGTGTGCTGGCATATGGTATTCAAAAATAGCCACTTTTGTCACAAGCTTGTCAAACTTACGAAAAAATTCACTTGAAAGATGTAGGCCTACACTGCGCTAATTTGGCTGTGTCCTACCAGTTTGAACAAGTTATCTTTTATTGCTTGATGAGTTGGGTCATACATCTGTGGATATTTTTAGCTTAATGAGCGTTTTATTGAATACAATCCTTATTGATGCTTTCTCCTGCAATATTGCAGAAGATGTAAAGCTTTTCAGGTCTACACATGTCAAGTCTCCAGTTCTTTCGTGATAGAATTGAGTACCACATGTAGTGAAGAAGGAAGTTTTGAGTCGATCAGCTGATTGATGAAAGTTATCGGAACATCCCAACATTGCTGAATCATTGCCGAAGAAATTGAAGGGTTGACCAACTTGAGGATGGTGATGAAATGAATTATGCAATTGAGATACTTGAAAATGTTTAGATGAAGGTTCACTAGGTGACATGCCACGTTCAATTACGCGTAAACCACGTGTAATTACACATGACCCCAGACTTTGCGTCTCATGTGTCTGCATGTATCAGAGGCTAAACAGTGTGATGGGACCTCAATTTCATGCTCAGGGAAGACAGAACATGCGAAGCGGTTCATCCGTGGTTCAAGCGGCAGCGCAGGCAACCGTAGACGACGCGCAAACTATAAACGCTCGCCCGGGCGTATTCATGAACATTCTCCATGTTTTAACAGCATCAGATCTAGTGATTTCTGACTCTTAGTGCAGCGCATATGTACGCGGGTAGAAGAATAGAATGTCCTTAATAACCACGGATGTTTGGGGTGGTCCGTAATTACGCGTGGCATGTCACCTATTGCATTAATGAAATGAAAATGGAAATTCATGACAGGATGTATTGATATAAATTACTCGTCAAAATTTGGACCTTGATGATAATAAAATATAAATTTATGTGAGAACAGCACATTATCAATAATTGTTCTGATTAACTGATTACAGAGGAGATTGCGCTATATTTACAATACTGCGAATACATAATACTCTTAATTTGTATTTGGAAAGTATTATCCTTTGTTTACATGTCCAACAGATAAATTGGAATGAAAGAAGACATGTATTTATGGTGATGCATAAGTGACAATTAGCTGGTCATGATGGATAGGACCTTACTATTGCAATTGACAACTTAATTTGGTGCAGAAGTAGACTTCAATACTTCTTATACAGCTTGTTCTTGCACACCTCGGATATAACATGCCAATTTCTTAGGTCCCTTGAAGTACGTTATAAGTGGGTTCTACTGTATTTCGATGTAACTGCTCCTCTCATTTCACATAGCCACTATATGATTAATGCGAATATTTGAAAAAATGCGAAATACTTGACAAAATTACTTAGAGAAAAACACTAGTCTCGCGCGAACGCTTTCGACGACTGTGGGCCACCATAGTCATCGCGTAAGTGAATTTATTTTTCACTATCACAGAAGGAACGGTAATAGTGATAATTCAAAAAACACAAATCATTCACTAGAATCGAAAATTTAGAGATTGTACACTACTGATAAAATACGAATTAAGTAAGGCAAAAAGAAGGAAAAGTGCGGAATCGCGTCCCCACTGAGCTTTTGTGCCCACAAGGTTCTTTGATAACTAAAGTAATTTTGTTAGATATCTGACTTAGATAGCTTTCAAACAGATATTTTCAACAAACTCCCCAACATTCTCATCCTCAACAATGATGCAGCAAAAGAAGACAAATTCTAAAGGTAAACTCACCGAAACCCCAATGATATCCATCTTAGAAAACAAGAACGACGTATTTCGTGCAAGAACTTGTCATATTTAACAACGGCATACAAAAGATAGTACAGTGACTCTGACTACATCCTATGCAAGGATATCTCCATGCTGTGACACGTACAATGATAAATAAAAACAAACATCAATTATAAAATCAATCCTAGTTTGACTCTTCAGTGTATCATTGGTCCATAAAAATTGAACTAACATCATTTTCTGCGGTTTTCCCATATGACCCTGCGAAAGCAATCATGCATCGGTCACTAACCTGCACGATATGTAAAAGAAATAAAAAGACTGACAATGCTGTCGATCGACAAGTTGACAATGAATTTGACTACAAAATCCATGGAATCATAAAA
Source organism: Prostheceraeus crozeri (assembly GCA_907163375.1). Classification (NCBI taxonomy): domain Eukaryota; kingdom Metazoa; phylum Platyhelminthes; order Polycladida; family Euryleptidae; genus Prostheceraeus; species Prostheceraeus crozeri. Next base: position 110,578 of record CAJQUW010016242.1, read on the forward strand.
TTTGTGTGATTATTTCTGAATGACTTCGAAAACGTAACCTCGTAGCTCAGACTGTCCAACCAACTTTCGATAACTTTCTGCAGAGTGCTCCAAATTTACCTGCCACATTTTTAGCAGTTCAATGCGTCTTTTTTTCACTAGGTCAAAGCGATATCTCTATGCGCCTTGCTCATGGCACTACCATGAACAATGTCTTGCCGGCCGGGAATCGAAGCCAGTCTTCTAACTACCAACACGGCCTGACGATCACTAAGACCAGCCAAGAACGCCCTCCAGGATCGTGTCAGGAGTAAGCGAAGGCTTTCCGCACGCATTGTGACGCATTCTACCTACTTTGTTTCTATGTCAATAGCAACTGTCTCCAGGCGGTGGTCTCCGTGGCAGAGTGGTTAAGCACTTGGCCCAGCGATCTTTCGGTGCAGAGGTCGAGCCCCGAAAGTGTCATTGAAAATCGGCAGGAAGGGCATTACGGCTTAAAGATCACAACGCACCAAATTAAAGTTTGACTATGTCATCACCGTCCGAGCCCCCAGTGCATGGGGGAGTAGTGATGTTAAACCATCATTTTTCATTCACAACTGCCTCCAGGGGACCTCGACAGGATCGTGAAGCCATGTTTCATAGTGCTGGGTAAAATATCACTTCGACCCGGTGAAATCCATTCTCCGAGGTCGCATGGAAGCAGTTGTAATATTTTGAACTCAAAGACTTCATTACCAAAGTCAACCTATTCAAACATATTTGACTAGCCAGTCGCCTCTGTTGACGCTTTGAAGCTAAACCGTGTCACGATTTCATGGGACAAAATGATTAGTCACAAACTTGAATGATCTCATTTTCGTCACATAATTATCTCATCTAACGCAGTTTTTCTCAACATCAGGAAATGATCTGTCATTTAATGACAGAAATGTGACTTTCATGGTTTCATTTTTAATCAATAGAAATAAAATGTTCGGAATAAGCAAGTAGCCAAGCTAGTAGAATTGAAATAATCCTCAAATTGTTGTATGCTTAAAATATTTTTTTCTCCGCATTTGTTGCAGCGAAAATATAAGATAGGCCTAGAATGAAATTAGTCATAACTACAATAATACATCAAAATATCAAATTGGTCAAAATTCACGTGAACCGGAGCAAGCAGAAATAACACGTGCATACATGCAAAGTGACCCCTACATGTAAATGCTTATTTGAAGCCTAGACCATCAATCACTACTACCACATACTGGGGATTGTGAGGTACTGGCATAGTCAGCTTTTCTGGAGCGTTGTGATCTTTTATCCCGGATACCCTTCCTGTCGACTTCCAATGGCACTCTCGGGGCTCGACCTCTGGACCGAAAGATCGCTAGGCCAAGCATTTAACCACTGTGCCTCAGAGGCCACCTAGTTTAATGCAAAAATGTAAAATCCAGGAGCGAAGAGCTACTTAAATTCCAAGAAATCATCTAAAGATGAAGAGCTATTACTGCAGCCTCCCATGCATTCCATTAATCTAATTTCTGACAGCCTCTGCCGTCGATGGCAAGCTCTAGAAGATTCTCATTTCAAGTATGTGAAAATATTTCGATCACTTGATTTTCGTCACATTCCACTGAATACGTTATTTGACAGGTAAAAATGGAACATTTTATCTATCAAATGCTTTGCTTGACAGCGTCATCACTGAGCTTAGATTAGTCAATTACTGTCTATCTCCCGCACTATTTCATTAACTGATTTGTGAATGCGCAGAATGGAAACTTTCGCTCGACGGAGTTCGTTCTCGGATTCCATTTCCATTCGGAAGCTCCGACGGTCTCTCTACGAACACACGATACCAGATGCGCTTCCCCTTCGCCCATGAGAAGGAGTTGTCGAATCTGATGACATACAGGCCGGGAGAGGGACAATCTACGCCCCCACTCTCCGGTGCAATGTGACAGCTCACTCTTTTCGTTTCCACGATCGTTTCAAAGTCTTTATCGTTCTTCCCCGTCTTCTTCAGCACTCCGAAGGCCACGTCGTGGTCGTCTGTGCAGAACTCCCATCGGAGACGTGAATCAGCCTCTTCTACCATTTGTTCGATCTTGTGGGTGGAGCCGCGTGAGATCATCTTTTCGGTCATCACGTTCCGGTCACAGGAGAGATAAAGATCAGTCGGGATGTCACCGCCAAAGCAGATTCGAGAGGGACAGTTCGGATCCCCATCAGGGTCCTTCATTTCACCTCCAAAGCGAGCAGGATAGTCCGCGGGGGCGAAGTGTCGAACCAAGGTGTTCTTATATCCTGAGCCCAGTACCTGAAAGGATGAGAGTGTTACACAGCAAACAATTCACGTTGTATTTACGTCAGATTTGGGTAAATCCATTTTATATAACAACAGGGGTGAGCCGACATACTTGTATCTGTGACACATTCTGCCACATTTTGATATCGAGATTTGTCACATTTTGTCACATGCTTATGAAAACACATTGCCAAAATTTGAAACATGCCGGTGCGCAGAAGATTGGCAGTTCTCAATCTTGCCTTAAAGGCTGATTTTTTAAATAGAGCATTTGACGTAACATTCATGATATATATCAAACGAGGTTTTAACGGGACAAAATCGAGAAAAATCGTTAATTTATTGATTTTTTCTAATTATTATTTCTATTTATATAGTTCCATATGGGTAGTCTCCGTGGCACAGTGACTAAGTACTTCGCCTAGCGATCTTTCGGTCGAGGGGTGTCCGTCCTCGAAAGCATCATTGGAAGTAGTGAGGAAGGGCATCCGGACTTCAACTTTGAAAAGTCGGACAAATAACATCACGATTTGCCTGGAGCAAGTACAAGTCGCCATTTGGAGCAAGGAAGGGGAAAAATATCGATCTTGCATATTCCTAATACAAAAAATTATCATTAAAGAATAAAAGAACATTAGAATAATGACCTCCCAAAAAACATGACTTCGTTATTTCATTCAAAAGAAATTAATCCTCCTGTATGACTTTGTTCATGTTTTGTCAGAATATTTTTTCGCGAATTTGTCACATTTTGTTACACCAACAACAAAAAACACACATTTTGTCACATTTTATTTTGAGATGAAAAATTGTCACATAATTTCACGTTTTGTCACATCGGCTCACCCCTGATAACAACATTTTGGGCAATTTTTGTCCTCTCAACTTTGTAACCTCGTTTCCGTTGAAAATTTGCGTATGAAATCAATTTTTCACGCGGAACTCGAAAATCGTGGTGGCGACCACACCAAATGAGTACTTGTACAAGTTTTGTATTCGTACCATGTATTACCTGTATTACCCATGTGTAAAGGATTAAGCGGTCGAAAGGCGATCGTCCTGACCAAGTTCCTGTTGATGACCTCATTAAAAATAGTCAAATAATTTGTATGCATATTTTGTAGAATTCTATTTCACGTTTTAGCTTAAGGAACTAATACTAATTCTCTTACACACCTAGTAGATTTTAGATAGCGCAATCCCGCTGTGTTAGCTAGATCTGGTATTTTGATTGGAAACAGACCTGTCCTCTTATCATCTGAATGGGCAGACTGTTAAATAGGATCTTTTCAATATATAAGTAAGTGATAAACATAATTTTGAATAGAACGACTTACTCGCCAAATTCATTACACATGAGGAGAGGAGAAGCGTTGTTTGTCCCTCTAATAAGTATTTTCAAAATTTTTAGACATTTTAGAATATAAAAATTTTCCTTTAAATCATATTTTGTACCTATTGAAAATTAACTCGTCATTAGCTTGTTTTTTAAACTTTGTTACCTTGAAGCACATTGCTACGTTGAACTGGTGTCTTCTGACCCATACTTTTGTGGTCTCAGTCAGATGGACATTTTGGCCGTTTCGTGAGATTTCGAAAATGTTAATTATTGTCCTATCAAATAAAATTTCGCATGCATGATTACATTATCAGGGATCTGTTTGATCCAACGAAAAAAATCATGAAACCAAATTTTGAAGGTGGCCCAGTATAAGCAGTCATTACAACATTAGCATTAGAGTCATTGGTTTGGGACATTCACATATTGCCCGGTATAGTTCGAATATAAGCAAGAAATGAAGTGACACAAAATGAAAACAAAAGCAACGCGTATGTATGCAGCCCTTATAGTCTATGTGTGTAATCCCATGTGACAACAGATGGGATTAAAACCTAGAATCTTGTCTCAAAAATGAACGTAATCAGCCCAAAAAATTCAGGATTTCCTGATAAATGAAGAAAAATCACATCTCTGATTATGGTTCTTGATGATTTCGTGAGTTTTCATGAAATTCGGATAAAAAAATGTGGTTTCAGCAACAAATTGAAATAGGACATTATTTGAAATTCACAATTGCTCAATTGTGATGGTCCATAGTTGATTTTTTCCTTTTGGTGCGACAGCTAGACTCAAAAATGATGTATTTTGTCGTATTAAGAAAATGAAAACATCATTTCCAAGTTACGAAATGTGCATTGGTCAGAAGACAATTTTTGGAGGACAAAGGCTAATTGAAAAAAATATCCGAAATCCATGTAAATGCAATCCTGAATTGCAATCTGGCTAAAAGCACGGTCCATGCGCTTTCTGGTGATACATAACTTCATTTGTACATTTCAAGGAGACTCAGCGAAATTTCTTACCGAAGATAGAGTACCTATAACTGTGCTTGAGGCAGGCTTTTTCGGTGCTTTCCTGCCTTGAGCTAAATAGTTTTCATGAAGAAAATTTTGTTGGATTGATTTGAATTTATCATCACCGAAAAGAGGAGATTCCAAGGATTAATATGGAAAAGATTATGAAAATCGGTTCAGAACTAAGGATTTTACACACGAAGGACACGGTTTTTGACACATGCTGTATTATAACATGGATTTACCCATCCATAAATTCACCATTGCTTGATCGAAATCAAAAATCGAATCTCTCCCTTTTTATGTCACGAGGTTTTATCGAAAATAAATAAAATGACCCGACGCGTTTCGTCTTAAAGACTGTCTCAAGGGTACACTGACACGGCTACATGATGCGGGTTATATACTCAGGTCTTGGATTTGATTATTGATTATATTATAAATTAATGTCCATCATTTCAGCGGCATTCTGCTTTAGATGATCACTCAGGGCACTTTTCTTGTCTCTATTTCTGACGCTACTAGTGGACATGAATTATTTCAACTGCAATATTTTGGATAAACAGAAATCGGCGATATCTACATAGACGGCTGAATCTCGCTGGATTGCGTCGAAAATGCCTAATTTATTGAATAGACGTCATGAGCTAGTGTGAGGAGATATCAAATCCAAGACCTGAGTATGTAACCCGCATCATGTAGCCGTGTCAGTGTACCCTTGAGACAGTCTTTAAGACGAAACGCGTCTGGTCATTTTATTTATTTTCAATAAAACCTCGCGACATAAAAAGGGAGAGATTTGATTTTTGATTTCGATCAAGCAATGGTGAATTTATAAAACCCTCCGTTCAGTCACCTAATGAAGCCCATCCATAAAATTTGCGTAATTATTTTAGAGATTTTCAAAAATTAATTGCAATTTAATTGCTTTTTCCAATCAATTTTAAATTGAAGTTGGCATTCGTGAGCAATCAATTAACTGACATCAATGATTTTGTATGTTGAAGAATCCAATAGACAGGGACTGGACAACTGGCAGATTGCTTTGATATTTTTTGTAATAGTTGCTGAATGATGAATGAACTCCTAGATATTAGAAGCAAGTGCGCTGGAGTCGCGTCCTGCTGTCAAGTACAGGCCTCCGTGCGAATAGTGGACTGGCAAAAGTCTGTGCGAGATTCTTCATGATCAAGTACTACGTGTCCAATAGAATTGTTCACTGAGCATCTGAATGATGTGCCCGCAGTTTGTACGCACCAAACGTTTTAGTACTTTATTAGCCATGCTACCTGTACATAACGTCTATAATATCTTGTTTCTATCTTGCATTTCCCTGTGATGTGCTCACCGCTAATGCCGGACAAATATAAAGTTAACTTAATTTAATCTAATGTAGACCTCACTCATCCCTTTTTGCGTCCTTGTGGTCCAGAATATGCTGGGTTAGACGATTTCCGCTTGATGATGCTCCTCCACTTCTGGCGATCGTAAAATCTAATGTAGACCTGATTTTAGCATAATAGTGGACAAATGCATTAAACAGAAGTTTCGTTCTAAACGAGGAATTTGTTGTAATGGGAATCAATCAGTTAATTGAAATACGAAATTGATGCAATCAATTAATTGAAATTGGAATAGCTGAGCAATCAATTGATCCCTGAACTGTTAATTGCATGAACTCTTATCCACTATCACCTTCAACTTACTTGGATCTTCTTCTGCGTATCTTCATGGAGGAAAGGTTTGACAAGTTGATAAACTGCTGGAAAGATGGACGGAGCATTGACGACATAGCACGAAGACATCGTCTCTGGATAATTTGCTTCACACATCTTCGTCACTTCGATGAGAAAGTCCAATCCAGGTTTCCAAAGATGGCGCTTTCCGAAACGTTCGAGATCAAATATCACCGTAATCTGCTCGATTAACTTTCCTTCCTTTTCACTGCATTTGGGGAATAACACATTGTGTGTGTATTCCATTAGATAAACGCGACTGAGCATCAAATCTGTCTTGGAAACGGACTTCAGCAATCCTGAAAGCATAAGCAATCACATCGATTCTTCTTATTGATTATGATAAACATCGCTATACTTATGACATAATATTAGTAGTATCATTAGTACGTCTTTATTGAAAAAGTTGCAAGGTTTTCGTAAAGTTCAATTTAGTGTCTAGTAACCGTTACGGGTCTATGGTTTGGGTTTCTATACGGTCAACTAGTCGGCAATGATAACTGCATGCAATTCGACGTGGCATTTGCGTAGGTGGCTAATCCACTTCTTTTTATCCTTGACATGATATCCAGGAATATATTTACTTGTAGTATGAGTGAAGAAAAATGTTAAACATTATCACAAAAAAATGCACGTTTCTTATTTGAAGAAACATCATTAGAAAATACCTAAATTCCACATTACAAAAATCAAAAAGGAAATACAAGCCAAAGAAGTGAAAAGTTACCGTTGTCTTCCTGAAAATAAACGAGAAAATTGATGAATTCAAGTTATCATTATTCAACGCTCGTCAACTATATCATCAATTATAATAGTTTGCGATCATCGAAGCTGTGACACGAGTTTCAATTTCAGCAGAAAGATAAGGTCATTTCATAAGTCTATCTATTTAGTGGAAAAACACGCGGTCAATAGATTTCAACACAACTGCTTTACTTTTCATCTGGGCCAGCAACCTTCACTTCATCCTTTGAGAGAAATTGTTCCTCTTCGTCTACGTTTTCAAGACACTTTGCAATCGACGCTTTTTGCACAGCTAGAAGAAGCAACGCATCTATATATATAATTTTGGTGAGCGAAAATCATGTTTTTATTCTGGGACATCCATCGCTAATATCGACGCCTGTGGCAATCATTATACGCAATTCGGATGTGTAGAGTGTAATGCAAATTATCTCATCCCCATTCATCCAGCCGTTATCACATAAAATCGAAAAATATGTAGCCTTCTCAGCAAATTATAATTTGTGTAATATTTTTGTGACCATTAGAAACATCTACTTTTTCTAAGGTTTAAATAATAATGTGGAAAACGGTTACTCAGTGATGAAAAATCAGTAATGCTCACAAAAATTGAATTAAAGATCAACTGACTATTTGCAGCCTTTTACACTGCATCTCCTGAATTGCTGATAATGTTTTTATGTGAAAACGAAAATATAATGAAGGTTGACAACGATGTAAAGAAGTAGAGGGATTTATTCTATAAAAAAAGACCATCTCTCAGACTTGGATGTTGTTGAATCAATGAAAATATTTTCTCTTTTAATAAATACACTGAAATATATCATACTACTCATTTGCGTAGTAGGATAAATTTCAATAACATTGATACTTGAGTTGGATGCCTTAGATAAAAATTACCTAGAACAGTCATGCATAGAAAGCGAAAAGCCTATGAGTATGCCTATGTGTGTGCGAATGCTATATGTAACTTTGTCGAGATGCAGATCGAGAGATTCGATAATTGTGAAGGCAGCGAATGGTGTAGTTCGTAACGTCGTGTATCCGGAAGTACTACGTATTTAAAGGTAAGAATTCTAACCTGAATTGTATGCTTTTGCTATAAAACCTGACACCTATAATAAGTCATTATCACTAACTAACCTGACCGAAGGTCGGGGTATCAGCTAGTCTTTTATAAAAGCTTGTCTTGACTACAAGTCCTTCCAACGCTGAGATAGAAATCTTGAGTAACTGCAACCTTAATTGTATGTAAATGTCACACTTTGCTCTCCGTTATTTGTATTAGCATTTGTATTGACTGATTTTTATTTTCATGAAATATAAACACTTCACTACTAGTAACCTTTGGTGACAGCAGTGGCATCTCCTGAGGCGGACAGACTCGAACCCTGCACCTTCTACACGCCGCACCGAAGCGCGGTCCCTAACTAACTGAGCTGTCCAACCGCCTAACATCCGAATGTCCAAAAACATCTATATTTACTACCTGAAACCTTGCCGATTAGGCGCGTGATTGTCATCGCAATATAGGTTGATTGATAAATCACATGTAAAGCTTAATGGAAAGCAAAGGGTGCAGCTTTAAATATTTTAATTATCAGGTTTGTCAAAGCTCGGAATGTTATTTGGAAAACTCTGATAGCATCAGAGAGGAATGCACTCTCACACAAATCATACATCAATCTTCTAGGAAAAATTTCCTGATTGTGTTGGAATCATTCTTTATCCTGAAAACTTAGTACTTTAATGCATATCTAAAGAATCCTGTCATGATATTGACTTTTGTGCGTATTTAAATTTTCATTCCATCAACGGCTAATGGCGACAGTTGTAAACTTTCTTCAATTGTTAAAATAAAAATTTTCAAAATATGACAATCTGGACTTGTAATCGCAATGACAACTTCCCAATGACCGCTTTAAAACATAAGTTTCTAACAATTACAGAAAATTAAACTCGCGTCTTAACAAGATTTGATGAAATAGACTGTGCAAAGATTCAAAGACTCAGAAATCGTTAGGTTGCATGAATAGTACGTTCCCAATTTGTTGGGAACACAAATGAAATGCGATATAGCAGTGCTTGACCTGTATGCCTATTAGATCTCACCAAAAAACATGAAAATCGAGGCTTGAGTGCATAAATTTGAAATATTTGTATTAAACTAATTTCGTAAAAACCAGAAAAACCGTAGAATTGTGAGCCCCCGGCTTGACCCTAAACTCATGCACAGAATCGAGCAGGCATGCTTCCAAGCATCGCTCTTGCTACCATGTTAATCAGTCAATAAAACTGACAAATACTATGCGATTTGCATGCAATTGGGCATTTACCTATTCTCCCATACACAAATCGGTCCTCAATAGGGATCGGTCCTATAAAACAAGGTTCCCATCATCAGAGACAGATGGAATTCATACATACATCAATTGGCTCGAAGTTGGGGAAGAAAATAAGTAGTAAGAAAATTGAACATAAAAAAACATAATTAAGGGTCAATTCATAATCAGATTTTGAAATATCCTAGTCATCTACGAGCGCTTTATAATGTCGCTTTAACTGCAGATAAGTTCCTTGAATCTCTGATACTATCAATGCTATTTATCAGTTCTTAAGTAAGCTATCTACAATTGCAATATTCATTCTTCGCACTTACAATGTCATAGCATTCTTTCCACTAGGCTTCTGTCCACTAACTGTGTTATAAGTCACTTTCATTTGTGTACAAATATCCACGCAACTTAGTGCGGTCAGCCTACCGGTATAAGAAAATATTTTCCTATGTCAAAAATGAATCAACTTCTGAGAAGTCAAACAATATCGCGGAACTGATCTTGTACAACATGCATGTGCATTTTATGCATTTCCAATGCCTATTCCGTGGTTGACTGATTATATTCATTAACTATTGTGCTAATAAGCACTATATATGAAACATAAAATAGCTAAGTGTTGCAGCCTACAGTCATTGAGAACACCAACCGAAGTTGTATATGACCACAAGACATAAAATCTCAGGCATCGGTAAGTGATCACTTTTTGACACGATGAGACAAAGTGTTGGGTAGTGGTGGGGTCATATTTTTTCGTATGCCAGAAAATGATAAAAATTATGGAGATCTGCGAATTCCCGGATAACTTTGAGCCCCAGCACCATAACCAAACTTTCCTCAAAGCATCAGCTTTAATAACTTTACCACAATCACTGTTTTTTAGCTTCCCCGCCTGAACTATTGCTTTGCTTACGGCTGATCTGGATATGCGGAGTAGACGTCTAGACAGCATAGACATCGAAGCGTGAGAATGACCTCATTGACACCAAAAGATGTCATTCATTGTAAAGCAACATACTAGACAATCAACAAAAATCCCTTCTCCTCGTACCTGATTAATTGTCATGCTGACATGACTTCTTTGACAAATTGCGATTTCAAAAAGAGGCGGACGTCTTTCCAACATGCACAATTGAAAGCATAGACTATTATAAGTGCATGATAACTCCTTTTAAAGCTGAGAATAGCATGTGCTCCTGAACGTGCATGGCGCGAAAGGTACAGGCGATTGAAGTTTGACGCAATTTAGCTGGTCCGTTAGTTTTATGATCAGCTCTGTAGTATAATCTTGGATAAAGATATCGAAAGCTTTTCCACGTCTACTCACCACTCAGATGGAATGTCACAGGAATCTGTCGATTGATTAATAAATCCTTCATTTGGCATGTATGCAGTGATAATTTTTAGACTAACTTTAGAAAGTGCTTGAAGATTTTGGAATTGATCAAAAATGTTGATAAGGGACTCATTATCAAGTAATGGCTTTCTTGCTCTCTGATTTCAATTTGCAGTAGTGCGTCATCATTAAATGGAAATTACAAGTTACATAACGTCTGATGATACTCAAGAAGTAGATAATGGTGAACTATCTATGGCATACTTAATTTAGATGACATCTAGACATTTCATCATTTTCTCAGTCATCACATTAATGTTAGAATTAGGTCCCGAGGGCAATAATCTGCTTTACAGGTCAAATAAAGTGACAGGATATCTACAACACATGCACGGAGACAAATACACTTGCATTACGTTTTCCAAGTTTTTTTTAAATCTCAACAATTATATTTCAAGTCATATAAAGTTGAATACATAGGAAAAGCTAGAAAATAAATACGCCAGGCTTCGAGGATTGGAGACCCGTTCCCCCTTTGTATGTTTATGTTTTCCAAGTTGGAAATAGACGTTTTGACTTTTGACATCCATAGAAATCAACAAGACTAAAATCTATTCATAGAGTTCGGATTGCTAGCTATCTTAGATAGCTTTCATATCCTACCTCTATTGATTTGTAAATCTAGGGATGGAAATCTAGAACTAGCAGCTAGTGTTCAGATGCCAGATTCCTGCTTCATTGGCCAGATGCTGGTGCTCAGTAGTCCATGATTTATCTAACAGGATTTAGATTTATCCATGGATTTATGTAGTACTTGGCTACATGAAATTTACTTTTTTTTATTCATCCTTGCCACCCAAAGCATAGAACTATTCCAGAAAACTAGAGATGGGGCACCGTTCACACACTCTGAAATCTGATCAGGTTATGGCTAGTAACCTCTAGTGGGAGCGGCAGTACCTCCAGAGGCGGACAGACTCGAACCCTGCACCTTTTGCACCCTTGTGCCGACGCGCGACCTTCAACCAACTGAGCCATCCTAGCAGGCATAGATAAAAATAGAGACATAAAAAAATGATATCTCTATATCGATGGAAATCATAGAATTCGAAGGAAAGGAAGCAAGTGGGCTTCTATGATCTCTGTTGTGTTGTCGATGAAATCAAAGATAAATTTGATTACACCAGTCAGGAGCCACAGAGGCCTACTCAAGAGTTACAGGTATAAAAAGTCTGAAAATGCTTCTTGTTCTTCTTGTTATTAATTTTCGGGTTGAATCAGTTGATAAAGATTGCTTGTCAAATTCTGAGGTTGCAATTGCCGCTGTCAGATGCCAGGATATTCACTGAAATATTCCTGTCATTATTGCAATTACGAAGGTGTTTGAATACTGAGCTGGATTCGTTAGAAACATGTTCTTTAACTTGTGGATGTAAGAATCGCATAGTGCTACCGATATAAATGCTTCTCCACTTGTAGCAAGTAATTTGATACCAGGGATGCGGAGTCGGAGTCCCGGAGTCCTATCCAGACTATAACTAGACCCGAAATGTAATACAAGCAAATTATTTATCCTCGTGCATAGCTGTCACTGTCTTGATGTCAACTTTCTCCGTCAAACAAAAGTACAGAGACACTGCTGCATGCAAAGCTTGTAATAGTTGAGGAGGGAATGAACTGTGATAGTGAGAAAAGGATTGTCTTTTCACTCGGTGATTTAATAGAGAAGACAAGCCTTCCTAGCCTCGATCACACCTGCGCACCAAAGGTCACATCAGAGACAAAAATGAAATGCTAGTTTGTTTGAGAACATTACCTCTCACCCTCACGTTAATCGTGTGTGATGGCTCCTTCTAAGCGTATATTAAAATCGCAAGTGTACTCATATTTTTTTCTAGAAGGATGGGAGATTTTCTGCCTGGTAGAGACTGGAGAAAAACCGTGTGAAGCACACATCAACAAGATGGGAGGAGTCAAGTCGTATGCATCCAACTGAAAGCGACATTTGATCAACTTTCATCGAAAATGATTGATAATTGATACAGCAGTGATCACTAAATATAGGTTCAGGTAAGCCTATAATGATCTATGATGTAGGCTACCAGTCAATTTTTCAAATAACTAAGCTTATCAAAATGATAGGACTCCGCATCCCTGTTTGATACACAAAACACCTGCGAGGACACTTATCATTACTACTGAGGATGCATCTATTTGATGTTCAGGTATTTATTCTCTTTCTCTTGTTCAAGTGTTGACGGATAGTGTTGCCTTTCCTCACTGGCCGCACTGGTCTCACTGGTCACTTTTCTCTTCTTTCAGGATACGCTTTATTTGATTATCTATTTCGTCAGAAGCACACGGGAATTTGAAATTGAAGTCTTCAGTTTGTTACTTTCTTTATTTTTCTTCATTGGTTTTTTTTGCATCATTTTATTTATCACTCCATGGTTCTCACCATACATGAATTTTGAATTATTTGTCTGGTAAAATCCAAAGAGCTGGTCGAAATGTATCAAAAGCATTTTGCAAATACTTGGGTTCCAAACTATGTTGATATCACTAGTCGTACATCAAGATTCTCTTCTTTAAGGATACGCTTTATTTTGTCAGAGACACACGGGAATTTGAAATTGAAGTATTCAGTTTGCTACTTTCTTTCCTTCGTTGTTTTTGCTTTCCTTTATATAATTCTATTCATCTCTCCATGCTACTCCCCAACAACTGTCAAGGGTGGTCTCCGTGGCACAGTGGTTAACTTCTTGGACTTACGATCATTTGGTCCAGTGGTCGAGGCCCGAAAGTATCTGTGGAAGTCGTCAGGAAGGGCATCCGGCCTTGAAGATCACAACGCTACAGATAAAGTCTGAATATGTCAGCACTGTCCAAGTTCCCACTTCGAGGGAGGAGTGACGCTAAAGCTGCAGTTCTATGCTACTCCTCCTGCATGAATTTTGAATTATGTCTCCCTGTAGAACAGGGGTGCGCAACCTACGGCCGTAGCAGAGACAAAGTGCGGACGTGACAATGAGAAGTAAATGAAAAAGAATGTTGTACATGCAAATATTTCTGGAGTTCAAAGCAATCGAAAAGCAATCGTCATTATAGTAGCATGCTAGTCACCTTGCAACTGTCGAACACCTTTGTTCCCATGCTGCTTGGAAAAATGCGCGCCCGCACGCGCGATGAAGGTGTTCAAGCAGTTCGATATATCATAAATAGACTATTTCAGGGAAGTTACATTCATGTGCATTCATGGCTAGTCATCAGCTGAAAGAAACAAAAGGGACAATTGTAGTTTGCTCGAATTGTTCGCGATCCTAGGCTTCAAGTCCATGACCTGAATAAGGATGCCTGCCAGATCACCGGCCCTGTGATGAATGAATGAATGAATTTTGTATGGCTGGCGATTTCGGGTCAAAAATGAACGTCAGTCGTATATGGGTTATCTTGCCAACTCATTCTTTACGAAGTAGGCCTTTATGCGACTTTCACTGCGTCATTCATCAGTGAAAGCTAATTTGAGTGGTGGAATATCAAAAGGATTGGTTATTGACCTAGTTGTTCGCACATATATTAAGTGCGGCCGTGATTCTTTCGGCCTTCGAAATGGCGGCCGAAAAATGTAGAAGGTTGCGCACTCCTGCTGTAGAATCTTTCCTTCTAACGATGTTCAAAGTGCTGGTCGAAATATATTAAGGCTCCTAGCAATGTTGATATCACAATTCCATTGTTGATATTCTCTCGAAATTTTATAGACAGAAGAACAATTGATATATTCAAGTAAAAATAGAATAAAATTCCATGTATCGACCGAAAACTCTTTGCAGAACAGCAGTATTTCCCATAAAGATTGCAGTAGATGCTGAAATGATTTTGTTAGTTGTTATTATCTCCCCTGACAGCAGACACACTCAATATTTGTAGATAGCTCCGAGAAAATAATCCCACTCATGGATGTTGATCAGAATGAATAGATTGATAATGAGTGTTCATAGAGGCGTAAACATTTGAGATATCGCTTCATTGTGAGATAGTGACTGACAATTGACGGTCATACATTGTCGATTGAGTAGAAAAACTCTAAATCTCGTATGCCAGTCAGAAAGTGGATCAAGCATTCGAACAAAGAATTCCATTTTAAAAGTTTTCAGAAAAGAATATTGAGAGAAGATTGGAGCGATGACAAAGTTGTTCTTATTTGCAAGTTTTTTGTAGCAACTAAGACAACAAAACAACCACTTTTCATAATAAACTTATTGTAAATTCATGTCCAAGGCCTTTCTGTAGGAACAACCTACCGTCATCAGGGAAATGATTTAATAGTTGATAAATGCATGCATATAAATTTCTACATAAGATATTCAAAAATACAAAACTTTTCTATGGAAGATCTAAATCTATGACAAGCAGAAGCTATGATAACTCAAAACACATTGATATACCGTATACAGGTGAAAAAAAGTAAAAAATGGGAATTAGAAAACAGAAAATAGAAAAATGAAGAGCCACACTGGAAAAGTTGCCTATTCAAAATTGGAGACCTCTTCTTTATGAAGAGGGCCTCCGCAATACGCACAAATGAAGTCTTATAGAGCATGGTGACATCGTTCATGATGCTTTGTCTGCTGCAGGTATTACATTCAAGCAAGTGGTCAACGATGGGACCAGGTCTTGATATATGTTCTTGAAATCTCTTACCCAGATGTCATAGTTTCTGCTTGTCATAGATTTAGACTTTCCATAGAAAAGTTTTATATTTTTGAATATCTTATGTAGAAATTTGTATGCATGCATTTATCAGTTATTAAATTATTTCCCTGATGACGGTAGGATGTTCCAAAAGAAAGGCCTTGGGCATGAATTTACAATAATTATATTATGAAAAGTGGCTGTTTTGTTATCTTATTTGCTACAAAAAGCTATAGCGGGCTTCCTACTGAAAAAAGTGTTTTTATTTGCCAGTTGTTGAGCAAATGAGTTTTTCAAAGGGATAGAAGATGGATGTTACTGGCGATTCCATCAGGGTTGGTGAAAACCAATTATCGGCAATGATATCATTTTATTTTTCATTATGAAAATATGCCCATTTTTAGTGAAATATACGTAAGCCTACATCGTAAATAAATCCAGTAAAACGAATTTTTCTATTATTACTGCTACTGTGCTGCTTTTACTGCTCTTAACAAAAAAATTAAAATTGGATTGCATGCAGCATCGATATTTTCCAAATAATGGAAGACCGAACAAAGAGACCAAATTTGTTTCAATACAAATGCAAAGAATCTATGATTAGAAAATATAATGGAACAAACATTTTTGATGACATCATTTTTCAAAAATAAAATGATATAATTTTGTCATTGACGATCTTTGGTGAAAACAGTGAACGATTCGATAATTATGCAAGCAAGCAACACAATTCTTAATGCAACTCATATATTCGTATGAATACTTCACACTTGAGATGTGAAACCTCGTGTTGAGCCTTGTCATTCATGTTCGCGTTTTGACAATTGGAGTCGTGTTTTATTTCGTGTTGACAGGGATTCACTCCAAGTTATAAATCGAGATAATTTCATAATTTAGTCTGTTCTAGCTTAAGCCAAGTTATCTAGTTCACGATGATAAAGGATAAATTAACAGCATTCTGTTAATGTATAGCTGCACAGCTAGGTCGGCTAAAGATCAATGCATGGATGCATACAAATGACCAATACTTGGCCGAACCGTGAGGATTATCCACCTCCTCTGCGAACCCTCAGTCTGGTGGTGAGCCAAGTGCGCTGTCATTATGGCAGAGCAATGCACGCACAGAATTAGACTCATCTGCGCGCGCCTCGGTGTCCTAGAAAGGAAGGGTTGTATGCAACCTTAATATCGAAATGGCACATCACAGAATTAGACAACTTGCTCCTTCTCGAATGGATAATTCGTGTATCGCTTGCTATTGGAAATGACAAACAATAAGCTGTCAGCAGAGGACACCAGAGCCAGTGAGAGATGTGTGCGTGCTGTGATATCACTTTGCACACACCAAAACACACATCGGTGTCTGGCTGTGGTCTGGCTTCGATTCAGTGTATGCACTATGTACTAAGGAATGGTGAGAAGACGATGGTGAAATCATCAAGTGAACTAATTTTCGTACGCCTGCTACTTTTTTTAATAACGATCGGAAGGCCCAACATTATGGAGAAAACTTGTCCGCAATGATCTGAATTCTTCGAATCTGAACGAATTTTGGCAATCGAAGCAATTTGCTGGAACTCACATTAATCCGCAAGCGACGCACGACTTTTTTCCCATCTCTGTAAGGTATTAGGAATTCCTTTTTGCCCACTTAATAGGTTCCTCGATGTGCCGGCGATTTCGTATTAATCACACTTCTAGCAAACCGAAGCAGATAAACAAAATATCTGATGATGTGAGTGCACGCTATTGTTGCCACCCAAGCCACTCCCGCTACAAACGGAAGTGCATTTTCAACGGTGGGGTTAGTCACAGGCAATAAACAGTGTCCTCATGAGTCCAGAGCAGATTGAAAAGCAGCCTTTTCTTAAATCGCTAACAGCCTTTTGACATAGATCACTGAACTCTTAATTTAACTTCAAGTTACTTTGTAATTTCTTTAAGCTGATGTGGTCTCCTCCACCACAGAACTATTGCTTTGCATTAAATAACATATATAAAATGAATTTTACTCACAAGACAAAATTCGTGTTACTTTCATGTTAGATGTAGGCGGTTTGAATGTCGTTGTTCGTGTAGTGTTGAGTAGTGTAGTGTATCGGGTTGAGGGCGAATTTCCGACGACTGCACACCTCCACTTCACACTGGTTCATCTCACCGTTACAGTCTACCATGAGAAAGCACTGGACACCATGGGCCCGTCTGTTTATTCGATCTCCTTAACTTAAACTTTGTGGAGTTTTTTCTTAATTTTCCGCCGATGTTTAAAAATGATCGTCAGTTATCTGTGGTTTTTAATTCATTTAAAGCACTTGACTTGAAATTTCTCTCCGGTTGTTGTTCCAAACGCATATCATCCGGCCAACGGAAGCACTTGAGGCAACCGAAATACTCAAATCATCTTTTGCACTTACGACACAGATGCAGGAATTACCTTTTACCATTCAGTTTGTCAAACTTTTTTCACAGCTGTTTTTGTGTCTTAATGAACTATTTTTACACCTCACTTTATGTATTACAATCAGCAATAGCTGTTTCATCCATACCAATGCATATCCTCATAATCATCAAAATATCACCCTTCTTGAAGGAACATCTACACTAGCGGTGGGGAACGCGTGGCCCACCGGGACATGCTAGGTGGCCCACCACCGCTTCTCAAATCTAAAGTGGCCCGCCGACATTGTTTGAATCGATGATGTGAAAATGACTCACTCTGGCTTCGACCTTCAGGAGGTCCTTCTGAGGGTGAGGGATCCTCTTTAGAATTTGCAAAACCATTAATTAACAACTAAATGAGCAATATGATGGCACAAACAGCAGAAATTCACATTCTGATTATCCAACCATGTTCCTTTCATAATCAATATCTTCTCGTCTAAGCGCAAAATGGTCATCAGTTTAATGCTAAGTTACATGGTATTCGATACCCTGCTGAGCTCAATTTCTTTTGTGTATTGCTACACTAATATATATTTCGTATACTCGATTGGCATCAGGACGCGTGCGACTGCCATTTGTGGAGCCCATGCACGGCTTTTGAAAGCTGTATTTGCTTGGAGGACATATGTGCACGTATGTATATGTAGCATGATCAATAATTGTACCAAAATCAATTTCATCTTGCGCGGCTTTCAGGCGCATAGTTGCACATCGCTTCTTATAGACCGTTGTTTTGCAATGAAATAAGGTAATGTCGGTCAAATCACCAAACGAGTCAAATTAACGTTTACTTGCACAAAAGAAAAGTTTTCATGATTTGTTATAGGCCTATTCGCTCTTCAATACTCAAGTTAATTCCTTAATACTGAGAAAATCAGTTGCGTACAATACTGCTGTATACATTTACAAGTAAGATTTTGTTATGTAATCCGATGCACTCACGGTACAGCACTCCATATGTGCACTTAAAAGTATGGAATAAAAGAACATTAAGCCTATACTACTGTGCCTTTTAAAATTGGTGGCCCGCGATCCTTTTCGCGGGCCACTCCTTGTGACCCGCTGCCTCAACTTGGTTGCCCACCACTGCTCTACACGATTTACACAACACAAACCCCTCTGCATATTTTCCCGTACATCAAAGCATCTCTTCTCTTACATACCCACAACTCTCACACTATGTGGATTTCTCCGGCAGGTGCACGGAGGTCATCAATTGCCCAATCTGACATCTGACGGCCTCGGAGACCCCTCCCACATCAGTAGGAGGGATTGGTCGTCACCATCACGTGCAGTACACCCGGAAAGGTTGTATTTTCTATCAAGAAATCGTACTTGCTTTCCGGTGTCTTAAAAGTGAAACGAACACACCCTTCAGCCTGTCATGAGAACGTTCATGTTAACGGTTAATGAACACGGAACGTCAGTTGCAAAGTCTTCGATGCAATCAGCACAAAGTCGTCATCTATCTTTCAGCTGATGGTTCATTGAATTAAAATTTAGTTCGGTACACGTGTACTATCATCATCTACAATTTCCACAGAAACAATTTCAATGCCTCTAATTCATCCCTAGTTCATCTATATTTGACATCATTTAGCTCCTGAAAGCATTGTAGTGAAGTTTCAGGTCACTGATACGCATTGTTCATCATTTGTCTTGACGTAATACATCAGTTCAGTGCACTCGTACCAAGTAGCTTTCATTGCGAAAAATCTTCCAAACGACGAAGCAGATGACCGACTTTCCAGCTGAAAATATCCTTCAACGCTGTTGACAATTGTGTTCAAAACTGTTGACAGCGTTTACTAAGAGGATTACAAAGTAACTTTGTTCAGGTGGAGATGATAGCAAGAATTTAGCAGTGTGAGAACACTCCCGTTCATATTTGTAACTAACTTTCCCCGAACTACCGCAGAATAGCAGAATTCTGATGATAACACTCAATCATTCATCAAATTTGGTTTGAAATACTGAGTTGATGGTGGTGCAACTGTTGTTGTGCGTGCTAAATTAACAGTAAAATATGATGGGTTTTGATACAAAATGCGTCGATTTTACATACGTCAATACACAGTTGGCCATAAAACAGGGATGCGAAGTCGGAGTCGGAGTATTTTTGGAGAATATTTTTGAAGAAGGATGGGGATTTTCTGCCTGGTAGAGACTGGAGAAAAACCGTGTAAAGCACACATCAACAAGATGGGAGGAGCCGAGTCGTATGCATCCAACTCCAACTTGAAGCGACATTTGATAAACTTTCATCAAAAATGATTGATAATTGATGCAGCAATGATCACTAAAGGTATAATTAACCTATAATTATCCTATAATAAACCTATACTTATCTAGGTGCAGGTTACCAGTTAATTTTTCAAAAATCTAGGCTTTATATAACTTACTTGCCACCCGGAGTCGGAGTCCTATCAAAATGATAGGACTTCACATTCCTGCCCCGTATATTCTAGCTCTTTTCTTCCTTGAATTTAGAGACACTTCCTATTCGAGTACCTAACTTTGTAATGGGACGCAAAATAGATTAAAACTTGTTATCAATCTTCATTTGTATCTATAAACTAAAGATGACAGCATGAAACATGACGAGAAGCTAGCTAAAATCATAAATGATGAAAACCAAGAAACGTAAGAAACCAAAATAAGATTGCTATGTATGGAGTTATCAGGGAGGAACCATTTGGCTGCATGAATCAAGGTCTCAGCCCCTAACCTCCAACCTGTACCACCTGGCGGGGCCAGGCCAACCTGAATGAACGAGAAAGAAGTTCTCTCCAAATCTCCAAAGAAATCTAAGCTAAAACTCAATGGGAACTAAAATTTTGATGCATGAGAACATACGGATAATAGCGGTTAGTCAAGCATTCCTATGATGGAGGGTATTTGGTGAAGTGAAAAACAACCAAACTTATAAACAAGAAACCTGTTTCAACATATATGTGCGGATTACATACACTGTACTTCAACAGCATTTAAAATGAAATCAATGATTGACAAGGAACTGACAATGACCTCGAGGTTATTCAAGGTTTCTCAAGGTCGCGCTTAGCATTAGGTCTTAGCGTAATCACATGATCACATGACGTTTACTGCATAATCTTACATTCATGTTGTCATTTCTGGTTGCCATTTTGGTAACATTTCTTGTTGATCAACAGGTGCATCCATTGATTATTACAGGCGCACTAACTAAGGGGGAATTATCAGCAGTGTGTTTAAAGTGGTATTTAATGACAACCTTTAAAATTTCACATTATGTGCCAATTCGGCATCTCACATCCTATACAAGTTGTATACAGGGAACTTTCCATGATCACCGAAAGCAAAACGATCAGTTCTGTCAATGTGTTTCCTAGGTCAACAGAGTTTCACGTCTATCGTGCAGACCAAAAAAATGAAATTTACGTGCATTCCACAGAGAAATGCGATATAGAAATGTGCATAAGAGAACATACAAGATTAATCAAGGTTGAATACGTAGAAATACTCTAAAATATTTACGTAAAGAGATCTACCACAAACTTAGAAATTAAACAACATGAAAGGCGAGCGGTACTAAAAAAGCTAGGTAATAAAATTTCATCAATACTTTCATCAATAATTTAGTAAATGGGTGTATTGGTGAGGTTTTGATACCTAGCTTTTTTATTACCATAAACCTTTAATGTTGTTTAATTTCTTAGTTTTTGGCATATAACATGCTGTCTCCATATTTCCTTTTGATTCTATGATATCCCACGAATATTCCTACATCATTTTTCTACCTCCATGTTCTCAAGTTATATCAAGTTGCATTGTCGCAATAATTTTGACATTTTTGTTCAACTGCCATGATAAAATAATAAAATATTTTGTCACTCTCGCTGAAGAATCTCAAACCGCTGGGTCAAAAATTTCGCTTTTATTCCGGAGACAATTTTCCTTAAAAATTAAGGTGTTCCAGGAATGGCCAATAAAAGACTTTAACAGTCTCTATGAAGCTGGTTCCATAGTAGACATACTCACCTATATTTGAAGTCAGTAAAAGCTCGCAAGCATACAGCTGGACATCCAGCACATCAATTTCGAGAATCTGATATTACCTGCATTGGAAACTTACCTTTGATATCGATGTAACCACAAGGATCCACCCACAACGGCCGCCCTCTGATATCTCGCCCACAGAATCCGCCGGGATAGTATTTCTGGATAACTTCATTGTGTTTGTAATTTTCAAGAATTGTATCTGCTCCAACTTCTTTTCTCCATTCAAGATGTGTCCGAAGCATCTTTTCTGCTTTCTGAAGATGAATGAAACAAAACAATAGAGCGAGTAAACGATGTATGAGTGTTCTGGATGATTTGCCATTCATAGATTCTCTGCGGCTTGCATTGTGCTAAACCTACAAGTTTCACTTAACTGATTTTTAGCGCTTAGAAAACTTATCAAGACAAACTAAAAGCTGCTGCTATAGCGGCTACATAGCTACATGACTTAGCAGAATTAGCTCCAAAACTGTGAACCAGGCATATACTTTACTAATGAAGACAGATTTATCTTATCACCATAAAAATATTTACGAAAATTAAAACTGGACACTTTTGGCTTGCTAGTGCTTTTCTTCGAGTGTAAGGACCATTGTTCTTTTAATTTGCAATAATGTAGAGCATTTATTTATGCTTTATAATATTTCGGGGGTAACAGCATCACTTAAGTAAATATTCTTATAGTTCTTATGGTGACAACGTGGAGACCTGAAAAACATTTTCTAAAAACTACAACATTAAAATGTATATTTATAAAAAAAATGGCCAAATATTTACAATAAAGATCCAAAATTGACTAAATATGTCACTAAAATATCTAATATGCACTGTTATATGCAGAATACATTACGGAAATTATCGATTAAAAACTATTTGCGAATCCCACATTGTTAACTCTACAAGAATATGTATTACATGTTCATGTCACAAGAAGGTTGCCAAGCTGTTATAGGAATGCGAATGTGTCATTGATAATAATAAGCACAAGTTCCAATGAGTTTCACAAAGTGAGTGAACTAATGATTGCGCGTGTAATTTCAGTCAAATACACATGCCTAGTAAAAATCGAGTTTTCTGACACTCAAACGAATAATAAATTATGAAACTCGACTGATTTTCACTGACCAGTCGACGAAAATCGAGTTTTTATTGAAGGACGGAACTCGACCGCAGTAGGCCTACTTGTTTACATAGAGAAAACAAGAGCCACACGTAATGATCTAAGGAAAATTTACAGATGAATTTTAGATATTTGAAAAAGCCAAGTAGTAGTTATTTATTGTTTGATTTTTTATCTATGTATTTCGGCTATTCATGTGCCATAGCCATTTTCAAGAAGACTGTGACATGTATAAAAAAGAGATGAACATGAATACAAGCAAGTTTTAAAATTTCTTTTGCAAGTATATAGCCTAGTATCCCATAGAAGTCAAGCTATCCACAGAATGATGATGGAGAAGATTCTTCCTTATCGTTGAAGATTTTGGCATCCCAAGATTATACATGTAGATACTGGAGGTTGGGTGGGGTCTAACAAAATATTGGGTGGCTGCATATCTTTTCCAAAATGATTGAAGTGGTCACCTTGACATATTTCATGCCAGGACATGGAGAGTCTGAGGGTGACGCCATACACTCCACAATCGAACGAGTAATAAAAAGGACCGGAAATGTCTTCTTTCCCCAGGAATCAAATACGATATCAAAGATGGCAAGCACTAGGACGCATAAGGTGCTCAACTTATCCAAGAATTCATACTACTCGACTTCAAAAGCTGGAGGAAATGTTCTAGTACAAATTTACAGTTAGTCTGATTTATGAAGTAAGCTTACTAGAGAGCGGGAAAAGGCTTGTCTTTAAAATATTATCTTTTTTTCAAGCAAACTTGATAGTTGACACTTAAACTTTTCTTGACCTACGGTACCTAAACTTACTCAATTCCTATCATCACATTTCATTCAGCCAATGGCAACTGTTGATAACCGTAGTTGGAGGGGCATGTCAATCATTTTTAGGAAAAACATGTACTCTTTAATGTTCGACTCTTTTGTACGACTTTCATTTTAGTTATTTACAACAATCATACAGATTGAACAATTCAATTGAATATAGGAACGCATATCAAAATAATGAACCTGAAATTGCCAATGCAAATCATGGACCAGGTCTGGTCCTTGGCGAGTCTCTGGGGGACCATGTCTGGTCCTTGTTGGTTTTCATGGACCTGGTCTGGTCCTTGGCTAGTCTCTGGGCGACCATGTCTGGTCCTTGTTGGTTTTAATCGACTATGTCTGGTCCTTGGCGAGTCTCTGGGGGACCATGTCTGGTCCTTGTTGGTTTTCATGGACCTGGTCTGGTCCTTGTCGGTTTTCATCGACTATGTCTGGTCCTTGGCGAGTCTCTGGGGGACCATGTCTGGTCCTTGTTGGTTTTCATGGACCTGGTCTGGTCCTTGGCGAGTCTCTGGACCAGGTCTGGTGTTTGACCTGGTGAGTTTCGCGCTCCAGTTCTGGTATTTTGCTTGTCTTCAACATACACCTAGTCTTGAACAATGCATAGAATAAAAATTACAGCAACGTATCTGATATCTTTTAATCCGAGTGTGATAATGCAAACTAACGTATCGTAAATTATCCATACGTTGAGATATCTAGGAATCGTATATCCATGACTGTGCTGGTTTCATCGGTAGTTGATATATATCCGTGTTCCTATAGTTTTGGGCTTCTTGTGCAAGAAGTTTATTCTCTAGACCAAATTTAATTTTCCCTAATCAAAAAGGTTTTCTTCATTTACCGTACCGTGTTTAGGAAAAATTGGGATACGTGAGCTTGTATTGCAGCCGACGACATGCAGCTCAGAACATTAAAGTATGTCAATCTTGACATATCTACGAGTCCAAATTGTGAACCATAGGAATCACCTCAATGCCATTTTTACTGGGAATGCGAAGGTGGACGGTGAAATACTCCTAACTCAATGGCATTACATAGAAAATTACACGTCCTTAAACATGCAATTAAGGCTGTCTAATTTCATTTGACATTGGAGATATATAAAAACCTTTCATAGAAAAATGACAAGTGAAACATCGGCGGACAAACCTACTTACTAATGAATAACTACGACACGGAGAATAGTTCATCAATGCCATTGCTATGCACAAGTCCGCGTCAGCGGACCCATATGCAATCGTATATATTATGATATAACGCGCATCAGCATGACCTTATTGCCACCATCAAAGATTGTGAATGTCAACATGTGACATGCTAATAGCAGTTTTTCCAACTTTATTTAATGCATTTCTTAATTGCTTGATTATTGAGTGCATCTACTATTCAATGTTTGCCACCTATGACCTATGCTGTTGAACTTATCTGATGTCATTCTGTATTTCTTTGCATTGAAGAGAAATGTGTATCATTTATATTCATTGTGTATCTACTGTGTATTATATTAGTTAGCACTATACCTGAGTACTTGTGTACTTAAGTACACATGTACTTTGAAGCACTTTCTCCTCTGGTTCAAATGATACGGAATTTAGTAAAATGGCCTCCATTACTGGACGGTAAACATCAAATATCACTGATTTCGAATGTTAAAGTAATGGGAAAACAATTTCTAGGTTACATAAAATCTCATTGCTTGGCGCTTAAGTCTACAACAATGGTATTACATAGCAAATCAGATGGCCTTAATTATGCAATAAAGGCCGTCTAATTTGGAATCGGAGATATATAAACGCCTTTCATAGAAAAATGACAGGTGAAATATCGGCGGACAAACCTACCTCATCAGTAACAATGGACAGCCCTGAGCTTCCATCATTCCTTGATTATGACAAGAGATTTCAAATGAGGCTATCATGAAAGCATTTGAATAATGATCTAATTTGCTTCCGATCTCTATCAGATACACCAAAGATAAACAGTCTATTAATAATTGATTATCGCTGCATCAATCTTGTCTACACAAAAAGCTGCATACATAAATCCATCGTCGCTTTTTATACTGCCTTCATTCCAACAGCATCTAATTTCTGTACATGATACAGAAGTCGTGAAAGGACACATTGCTCAATCATTGCGACTCTTGAAGTCATTGACAACTCAACTGAGACGCAATTTTCTGATTACGTAATTTTCATATATTTTAGTACAGACAATAGTTTATATATTTATTGTCTTATTCCGCTTCACTGCTACTTTTCCGCTAGCATGCCTCATTTATATAGTAGTGAATAGATTAGCATCAGCATGTATTGTGTAGACAAAAGTTGCAGCAGCAAGATCTTACATCGCGCGTTGAAAAACTGTATGACGTTCTCTTATAACGTGTACTGCGCAGAAGGCTTTCTACCAGAAAGGGCTTATCTGATTGTATTGAGCGATTATACCTCGAAGTCTGATGCTTATAAATAGGTCCTATAAATAGTCAGTATATTAGGTAGGGTACCAACTCAGTATTAGTTAAATCCCCGATCTGTATGCAATTTCGATTTTATTAAATGGACTCGAGGTAAGACCCACTGCCACATGTGGGAAATGAATGCCAATGAAAGAGTAAAGCATCATAATCAAAGACAATGATCACAATCAACTTTATAAGATGCAAACGAATCCATATTACTCTTCAGATTCAATAAATGAAACATAAATTTAGAGAATCATGCCGGTGAAAATTGAATTAAAAACTTGAAATTTCAGCCAAGAAAGCACGAATAATATCGCGACTTTTTCATGAAGACTTCCATTATAATACGGATCATGAGATTCTCTTGATAATCAGCTTGATTTCCGCTTAGTTAGGATGCTTATTAGCAACTATTCATTCCTTTTGATATCCAACTTGTTTCATACTACTTATATGGGGGCGTCATCTCGGTAGTATACAAATTGCCGAAATTTTGACTTTTTTCAAACTGCTCAAATAATTTTTTGGACCACGGGAACGTAATCTCTGCAAAAAACTGAATCTTTTGATATAAAAATTTTTGTTCAAGAGGTACAACAAAATCTCTACTTTTCCATGAAGACTTGCATTATAATGTGGCTATGAAATTTCCTTGAAAATCAACTTAATTTTCGTTGAACTAGGACACCTGTTAGTAAATATCCAATTTCCATTTATTTTGATATCCAATAACTTTCATGCGACTTATATAAAGGTATCAAATCACTACTACACAAACGCAGGATAAATCTGCAAAACTTTAGCTTCTTAAAGTCGATCAGATGGTTTATAGACCACAGGAACGAAATCTCCTCAAAAAAACTGAAATCATTTCGTAGAAAAATTTTACACTGTATGGTGAAATGTTTTGCTCTATGGTCAGTGGAGTCAAATTGTGAAAGTGGGGTAATTTTGTCGAGGTATACTCGAAACAGTTGAAATCAATTTTGCAAGCATATCTGCTGGAGTTTATTAAGTCAAAATGCGGTCAAATTCCTCATTAGGTAAAAAAGTTTAAATTCAATCATATGTCTTGTAGATACAGAAAAACTGTATTAAGATAGGCTGTGAACATATTTGAAAATGTCTTGACTAAAAAGCCTATTTGATGTTAATTTGATGTTATCTTATTGATTTTATGACTCTCAGAACATGAAGACCTTCATAGAACATCCAGGCAGTTCAAGAAGCCAAGCAACAAGCCGAAGAAAACGAGCACACCATCTGCTGTCGAAGAAATGGGCTTTCTTTACCACAGAGCACATTCAATCGCATCACGCGGCTTGATTTTCGACTGCATCCATACCAGATGATACGAAGACACGAGCTCGTTCCTTGAGATCCTGGTCGTCGGAGAACTTTCTGCGAATGGCTGTTATCCAGACACACGTTCTCTTGAAGATTTGGCCATTGGAGATGAAGCAGCTCTTGCCTTAATTGGTTCACTCAACACTCACATCATCAGACGGCATTTACCTCGTGGGCAAAACCCCCTTGACTTCGCCTATGAGATGATGCTCGACAGAAGTTGACAGTGTGGATTGCACTTATTGGAAGCAGTGACCTCGTTGGATCTTTCCACTTTCGACAGACGGTCAATGGACAAGTTTATCTCGATGCGATAAACAATCAAGTGATGCCTGCATTTCAACAAGCCTCTCCCAGATTCCAGCGTCAACCAAATGGACAATTTCGACATCTGTGGTAGACGCAAGATGGCGCGCCTAGCCACAGGAGAAGCGAGTCAGAATTCCCTTGAAAGAACTTTTCGGAAGAAAAATCGTCCCCACTTAGCACCTTAGATTTTTTCGCGTGGGCATATCTGAAGGCTCAGGTATTCAAAACACCACCACCGAATCACGAGCTTCAGCAAATAATTCTTAATGAGGTGGACATTCTTCGCCGAAACAGACAGATGATTCGATGTACCTTTGTCAAAATGAGAGGTAGGGTTCACACTTGCCTCCAAATAAAGGTCTCCATGTCTCTTGATTCGTCTTTGCTCACAAGTTTGTTCAATTAATAAAGGACATGCTTCAAAGAACTTGTGTTTTTAGCATGATACAAAGGCAGCAAGAGTTCAAGCAAGAGAGTTGACGCAAGTGCGGTTTCATAAATCGCTAATCAATCTTATCCTGTGGGATGACACAAAAAAAGAAATATGGCATGTTTACTATCAAAACATGCAGAATGACTGGCAGCTTGAGAAAATACAAACTGTTTCCATATTCATATGAACATAACGAAATTAAACTATGGGCCTATTTATGCAGTATCGAGTTGCTTTTTTTATTCACTCTGTATATTCATCTCTAAGATCAATAGATTATCATGTAGACCTTCATTTTCATCGTGATTCTTGCTGAAAACATTTAGATGGAAGTTATCGATTGTCAAATTACACATATGTAGAATGTTAACTGCTAAGCGTCAATTATGTTATCGTTGTGTAGATAAGCTTCGTGTGACCGTCAATCATGGACTTGTTTTACACAGGATAGTCCTCGGGTTTTTGGTTCAATGATAAAACTGCGTTATTGTATTGATATGACAGCAACGCAGTCGGAGGTAATTCATCTCTCTGGTTATGAACTATTACATGTACATGGGTGCCTTAATGAGCATTCTTAGTAGAGGTTTTCCAATGAGACTTGTCAATCTGTTTTGTCGTTATCAGACGCACTGAATTTGGAATATGAAACAGCTATTTAATCTACTGATTGAAAGGAAATATAAGAATCAATGTGGAAAGACATTCTGTATATATTGAGGAACAAACGAAAGCAATATGATCAGATGGTAGGTGAATTTCATATATTCTATCCTTACGTGTGATTCGGTTCTTTTGTTATATAGTGCGTAATTTACCTGTAGCACAATGTGGAAAAAAGACGGCAGCAATGCATCTCATAATGATAATATCTGTATCTATGCAAGTGAAAGATGTTCTAGAAATCTCAGTTCGCGTATATCTACATGTGTATTCATAGCATCGCTGTCTGCTTTTTTCCTACATTGCTGCCCAGTTCATTTCAATCACGCACAATAGTATTAACATAGATTTTTTGTGTGAAATTTTCAGGAGCTTACGCGCCTTCAAATGTCCTAAATTGTTGCCCTCAAAATCCATGTTAATGCTACACATATATTACCAATGAGTATAGACGAAAATTAACATCACCATTGCTAAATGTCGACATCGCACTTATATTTTTTTAAAAAATATAATTATAAATACATAAATTATAAATTAATATATAAAAATGTAAATTATATTTTAAAGAGCCAAGAATGAATCAGGTCATAGATTTGCAGAGATATGTAACCAAGTCAACCAAGATATCCTTGAAATAAATATCTTTGGCGAAGAAAAGCAACTCATCGGTGAACATCTAACTGAACCTAATTTCGATGCTGTGAAAATGTGTTTGGATTTGTCAGTAAATTTTCTAAAAATCTATTGCTCTGAATTCGTCATTGAGCTAAGACGACTGGTTATGAAATACCCTATTAAACCACAAGAATTAACCTTAAGAACCACAAGGGTTGGATCGTGGAGATGTGAAAAGGCCACATGGCATCATCAGCTTCCTTTTCCCTTCTGATAAATGTCTTTTGGGATGCTACGGTGACAGACAACTTAAGCGTCAACGACCTAAGTATCCATGCAGGTCGAGCAGCTGAAAAAGCTGAACTCCTGAAAAGGTGAAAATACCAGTCTTTGACCGACACTTACGCGTTTGAGCCTCCGACTTTCGAGACCTCATGTGCGCCTGGCCCCACAACGAAAAACTTCATCAATATCATTTGGTCTAAGATGATGGCGGCTACTGGGGATACGAGGGAAGGGATGTGGTTGTGGCAGAGATTGAGCTTGGCCATCATACGTGGCAATGCTCACTGCATTCGCAACACTTTTCCTGCGTGTGACTTTTATTAGGTTTTTTCAGCCTTTTTGTAGGTAATCATATTTTGTACTGTTTCATAATTTCATCTAAATATACTTTTTATTAGAAACAAAACTATTGAACTGGAGCCTGAGCTTTCTCTTTGATATCGAATGGGACATTGATATCTTACAGAAACCTGTCTATGATTCATAGATTTCAGACACCAGTAATGACGGAAATAGAAATCTCATAAACAGTATGACTATTGTATCGGTATGACACCAGCAATGCTGCCATTGAAATCGTAGATTATGGCAGCATTGCTGGTGTCATACCGAAGCAATAGTCTTATAATGTTAGATAACTATTAGTGAATACATGACTTGCTGTGCATTCAGTGAAGATTAAAGGATGGCTTAGAACTTTTAGTCAATTTTGACTGTATTCTATACCGAGATATTTCTGAGTTGCAATTCTGTAGGATATCCTTTAACGGTGCTGAAGAATAGCTAATTGACTATCTATGATCAGTGCAGATACTGTAGGATCCGTCGAACCCTGGTTTTCCGTCTGTCAACCTTAATCATAAGAATAGCAACGCACTCAATATTCAAACACATGTTTGTATGTGCAGACCAGGAAAGCAATCTCATAGATTGAATACAATAAATTTCATTTCCTCCGTGGTATGATTGATGCTCGGAGTGAACAAGCTTCACTACTCGGTCTCTTTGAGGATTGCAGACTTGACTTAGAAGTCAGTGTACATGTTTTTAAAAATAACTGTCACTGCATCGGTATATCACAACGCACATCCCTGAACCATTGCAGTTTTCCATTGTCATTTGTATCACTACCATTTTGTCCTAGTATTCGTATCGTTCACTGGGTCTGTTATTGAAGCATAGCTTAGTTATGCATGTTGTTCTAATTAGGAAATTATTAGGCTGTAGACGTAAACAGGGTTAATGATATTAAACCCAGAGATAACATATGCCGAAAATTAAAACTTTTAGCTGAATATCAATATGGCCTCAATTCCACAATAACAAGATCATGTAATAAATAGTTATTAATATGAACATCAGATGCATATTAATTGGATAGCAATATGTACAATATGGTATGATTCAAAATATCTTCATGCAATTTTAAATCTCAATCAAAATTCCAAACATGTTCTGGAAATCACTTCATTAGAGAAATAGCCACTCTTGGGGGCACCCAAGCCCAAGTTTGGACCCAACCTTGATTGATCATTCAGCTGTCCCACAGGGACAAGATTTTAATTAACTACAAGTGGCACACTTTACAAAGTAGGATAACTGATCTCCAAGTGTTCCTTTAGCTTATGCATGTTGTTCTCCAAAACATTGTAGCATCTATTTAATTTTAGACTAATTTGTTGGTCTCTATCACAAATAACAGATATTGTGGCATTGAACGAATATTTGATTTATGTATTTATATGACCTTTACAAAACGCTTTTGCTATTTTTAGTTGTTTTTTAGTATTTTCGTTCAATATGCGTTCTTTATCAATTGTTTACGTCCCCATGCTGTGTACCAGGGAGAGTTTCAGATGTTGTTCTCGAACTGAGAGATTACGAGTACATATTCACAAGTATGTTTCACTTCTATACAGTAGTTAGTTATTCAGTGCAAAAATCAGTCATTGAACTTCGTGATTAGAGTCTCCTTCAGACTTATGTAAGCCAGTAATATCAATGATTACATGACAAAACCACGACGCGAATCTCTAATGGCAATCTCATTCACATAATTGATAGATAAGGTGACACTAATGATGTAAGAAGATTCTTCTATCAATTAGCAACTAAGCACGAATGAACTACGAATTTAGCAACTAGTTGCTAAGATCTTCCCATGCAAAGATGAGATCATTAGAGCATCTTTGATGATATTCTTGGAGACGAAATTTCGATAGAATGATTCGCTAGCTCACCGAAAGGATCGATGCACAAAACAAGTAGGCCCTATAGTTTGGCACAGCAACAATTTAGTATTAATTACATCACCAATATGAAAGCAGTTTCGATTTCATGAATGAACTCTTTTCGTTATTTAGTACTACATGTGAAATGTGCATTTTTGATTGATTTGAAGGAATAAATATCAAGGAATGGACTTTCATGATAGAAGTCACTATTGATAAATAGAATGACTGATATAAAATGTCCGATAACGCTAGTTTTGAGAAGCTATGTTTTAACTAACTTTGACAGAAGTTACTTTTGCTTTTAAGCTCATTTTTGTCAATAAAAGCATTTCTATCTTCGTCTTTTTATAAATTACAACCGTCTCCGGTGGTCTCCGTGGGACAGTGATTAAGTGCTTGGCCTAGCGATCTTTTCATCCGGAGGTCGAGCCCCGAAAGTGTCATTGGAAGTCGTCAGGAAGAGCATCCGGACTAAAAGATCACAACAATCCAGTTTAAAATCTGACTATCTCTGCACTGTCCAAGCCCCCAGTAAGGTGGTATAGTGACATTAAACAATCATTTTTTGTTACAAATTACTTGATACAGAAAGACAAAGATGACATCATCAAAACCAATGATCATAACTAACTCTAAGATAACATTGGGTCCATATTATCATGTCTGCGTAAATACATTGATTCAATATGAAATTACCGACTAGAAATGATTCTTAGAATGCGATCAATATGGGATTCCAGTAATATCAAAGTCATGATGTCATACCATAGACTTCCTTGCTTGACTTTGCCAAATTGACGACTTCCAATTTTGTGTAAACATCTCTAGAAATCTGGATCTCAAACTAGTCGTCTCTTCCCAAAACTTTAAAGCTTTGTGGTGAAAGTAAAAGAATGTTAAATTTTGATCGAAATAATGCTTAATTTATGAGAGGAAGGAGTGAACTATCCTATGATGGATAACTGAAATTTGGATGTTCTCTTTTACAAACATGTGATGAATTTTCTAGTCCGTTATTCAAATAGCCATAATCACTGTCGCTTTATCGTGATATGAATACGACATTTTGGTCGGTTCTGCTTAGAACATTGTTATAGGACTATTGTGGTTCACTTCATCGATGTCTATTTCCAGAGTAGGAAGATATTGGATTGGAGTCCCTGCGAGCTCGATGTCTACGAATTATTCAGTTAATCTATGTCTTCTACTTTCCCATGGATGCAATCGATGCATTGAGCGAATATCATTCAGCTCTCGACGAAAAAACCTATCGATGAAAAAACATGCCGACGAAATGCCCCTGTCGATTAAATGACCCTGTCGATGAAATGACCCTGTCGATGAAATGACCCTGTCGATGAAATGAACCTGTCGATGAAATGACCCTGTCGATGAAATGCCCCAGTCGATGAAATGATCCTGTCGACGAAATGACCTGTCGATGAAATGACCCTGTCGATGAAAATACCCTGTCGATGAAGTCAACCACCACCTATAAGACCTATCCAAGAATATCAAGTGTAAACAACTCACATATTCATGTACATCAAGATATTGAATTGTCCTGTCAAGGGGGACTTTAAGTCATTTAAGTCGCATCGCTCAACTTTAAGTCTTTTCGAAAAGTTCCTATACCTATGTAAGGTTGTGTTCAGCCGACTGAATACACTCATAACAATTAATTTTTGTTTACGGATGCAGAATTTGCAAGATTTAATTTTCAGGTGAACCCCTTCCCTCTCCCAGGTCATTGCATAATTGCCCCGGCCCATACACGACCCCATCAACACCTTCCTTTTCGGGTACTAGTCATCCCAGACAAATACCATCTATTATTCTCACTCACCTTGATATCAAATCCTCGAGCCCTTAGCCAACGCAGAAGGTAATGGTCATCATCAAATTCCTTCCTCCAAACATCTTTCATTACCTCTCTAAAGCGACGCAACGTCTCTTCTTGTTTCTTGTTCAGATGTCCCACAAAACCATTCATTGTGTTTCTGAAGCGAGTTCTTTAGAAAGAATAATCAGGAGATCTGAAAAGAAGAAGCATCAAAAATAAGAGCTTGTTACATCCGAAATATTATCATTGTTGATTTGAGAAAACGTATTTCTATATTGATGCAGTTCTCTACACAAAATACTGAAATCTTAACAGATGTTTGACATCAAGTTTTGAAACAATGACACAATGTTTTAACAATAAGAATATGTCTATGCAACATCTTCTGCCAACAGAAGACAGACGTTATTTAGTCCAGCGCCTCTGAGGCCTTCTGGTAAAGTATTCGCTCTGCGTCCAGGAGACCTGTGTTCAATCCTTGACGGGGTCAAACCTAACACCTTAAACATAGGTATGCTCTGTTTTCTTGCTTGAAACTTAATACAGTGGTTCCCAACCTTTTCATGTCTCAGTACCACCAAAGATCTTACACGTTCGCCGCGTGCCACTTCGTCTCAAAGAAATTCCTTTCATGTTAGGATAGATATAATTCTTTTTTAGTTCTAAAAAATTGTTTTTCCGAACAAAACAAGCATTATGAAACAAAGAGCAGTCATTCTATAAGCTAAGGATGCTTCTTCAAAACAAATGAAAATAATTAATGTCATACCGCTGACTTAGTCTAAAGCAAATGTACAATGACCATTTTACTTAACGCAAGCACTGCATCAGTTTGTTTTCCACCAGCTGATCAATATGGGGCATGATATTGCATATTGCATTTTCAAAACACCGGATTTTGGCTTGCCGACAGTGCTGCACAGCGGCCAACTGGAAAGAATTCCGCCGCGACGGTCTAGGTGTGCCGATTCCTAGACCTATGTATGAATCGCTTTATTAAAGATAGATAAAGCAATTTTGAGGATCGATTCACAGTCACACGCACGTACATCACGCAATTTAGCCTATGTAAATAATGATGCATACTAAATTGAGTAACCTGATTTTTCTTTTGTTTCCCATGCCCTCCCATCATAGGTACCTTATCAACATCTTAATGGATTCCAAAGCAGAGAGTTTAATGCGCATCACATATGCTTCAATTGCAAATCTACCCATTCACTGATCAAGTAATTCAATTTGAAAAAATAGCACAAAACAGATGCTGAGTTACGTAGGCCTACTGATGGGACCATTCCATTTATAAGAGAGGCTAGACAACAATAAGAAATTTTGATTTTAAAAGTAATTTCAGAGAGATTGAAAATCTAATGGTTAAATCACTAAATCATGACGAGGTGTGAAGCGAGTATCTGAGTATTGAAACATTCCAATACTGTAGGAACATCATGCAAGTTGACACGAACAGGAAGCTGAAAATCCGCATCTGCGTTTGCTACCTGTAGGATAATTAAGTTTGTGCCGAATGATCAAAAAATAGGACCGGCGGAATTCTCAAATTCCAAGAATTCCGCCACCACCTCAATATTTCCGTCAATTCCGCTGCTGTGGCAACACTGCTTGCCGAGCTTCAAGCATAATCTAAAATGCATGGTTTTGTTCCGTTGATTTAGACCAACGGTCGCTCAATAGATGTCATGGCATCTCCTGTCGCATTGACATACAAACAACCAGATACGAAGTTTGATGTGACAGGATAAATGCACAAAACAAATCTTGATCTTTTGAGAGTATGAAAAGTGATAAATTGCATCGAATTTTGTCGTCGATCTAATTTAATCAAGCTGACCTACATTTTTCCTAGTGGATTTTTAGTCTGTTACATGAATAGATTAAATTATCATCATGATACATATAGCCTGCTTTGGACAGGTACTCACTTACCATCTGATGATCCCTCGCATACCACAGTTTGGTAAACTCTGACTCCGGAGGAAAGAATGAGGGTGGGATAATTAAAAACTCGGCCACATAACAAAGTCAAAGATTCCTATTGACTTCTTGTTGTTATTGACAACACACTAACCTTCAGATAATTCAGTGGATACAGAATCTTGATGACAATGAAGAATGGACACATCAATATCATTAAACAGGGTGTCCGCGCAAATTTGAATGAAAATTTCTAGGTGTTTTCCAGGATTTCCAGGGCAAAATTCATTTTCCAGGTTTTCCAGGGAAATTTACCAAAAATCAGGGGTCAAATTTGAACGAAAATGTTCAGACTTTCTGCAAGGAAATTTTACTCAAATACACGCGTCAAATTTAAAAGAAAAATTCTGGGAAAATCTACCCCAAGTTCTGTGCTACATGGTGAGCTTACATACCCTAAAATTAATATTATTGACGAAAAAAATTGAAAGTTGGCGTGAAATTGGCTGAATTTTTAAGGCGCAGGTGATTCCAAATGTAAAATAACAATATATGCATTAGACGGCTACATTATATTTCTAGGAAAAAATGAAAAGTTCGACAACATAGTTAACCATACCACGCAGTTCGGTCTCATTCATGTTGTATACGTTATGATAGGAGACTCCAGACACTGTAATATTCTAAAAACAAAAAAATTGTATGAGAATTAAGGCTATATCTGTAACAAGTAAGTAGAGATATGAAAAACAAAATCTGGCAAAATAGATAACACTTCAACCATATAGTAAGTATGACTTCAAAAACTTGCAATTAGTGTTTTATTAAGTCTCATAATTTCCAGGAGTTTTCCAGGATAAAATTCATTTTCCAGGTTTTCAAGGTTTTTCAGGGAGCGCGGACACCCTGATTAAATCATTGAAGTAAGCAACGAAGATTGAAATTGAACGATGAAGCGTTGGGTGCTGCTGTAACTTACTTTTGTGAACTAGGTCGATTAATGGGAGTGAATTCCTGCTTTTTCAATCGAACATAGATGGCCTACCTCCCGTGTACGACAATGAATTCGATTCAGCTATTATTTTTTTAAATTTTATTCGGTCTTGGATGTATCAGTTGTCTTCTACCTATCACAGAGGTTCCCAACCTATGGTACGCGAGGGCTCATCAGATGGCACGCGAGTACCTGTCTGAAATAGGCTATATGCATCATGATGACAATTAAATCTATTTATGTCACAGACCAAATCTATTACGAAAAGTTTTGGTCAACTTGAGAAAATTAGATCTGCAGAAAAAATTCGATCCAATTTATCACTTTTCATAGTCTCAAAAGACGAGGAGTTGTCTTGTGCATAGATTTCATCTTGTCGCATCAAACTTTGTATTAGGTTTTTACTGCTTCATGCCTTCATCTATTTTGATTTTGACTTCATTGCTTGTAATATTTCAATACTTCAATATATTTCTATAATATATTCTTGTAATATTTCGTTACTTCAATACTTGTAACTTTCGGTTTAGTCACATGCCTGTCACACGTCGTGACTATAATTATAATTGAATTGAATAGGTAGTTTCGATATTCATGAGACAGGCAATGCAATGACATCTATTGAGTGACCGACAGGTCGAGATCGACAGAACAAAACCATGCATTTTAGATTATGCTTCAAGTTCAGCAAGCCAAAATCACGCATTTATAGAAATTTACATTCACATTTTGCAAGGCATAAGTATTCACAATTATTATAGGTTACGTTTCTTAAAAAGCGATCCACAACCTGTCTGTATTTGATCGTAGATATTTGACACAGCATCTTGAAACATCATTCATGTAGATATCTACGTGATCTTCAGAGATCGATTTCTCGAAACATAGATTTTCAAATTACGATGTAGTTAGTTTTCAAATAGTGAGTTTGTCTTGTAAAATCAAATTTTCCACTGCTTCGCTTGAAAGTGCACACGCATCCAATCATTGTATCATCTGCACCAACCCGTCTAGGAAATCTCATCAGAAACGCATTTCTTTGAAATAAAAAAGAACTATATCCTTCCTAGCATAAAAAGAATTTCTTTGAGACTAAAGGGGGTAACCGATGATACAAGAATTAAAGACATTAATAGGTCGGTAACCACTGATATTTATCATCTCAGGATAAAGTTGCTGTTTTATTGAAAAAAAGATTTTCTAACTAACTTCTGAATGTTTGAAAGAAGGTCAATCTAAATGTTGATTTTGTTCAGCAGCTGATCCAAGTATCAAAATATCGTTCACATGAATTGATTCGCATCAACAGATGTATCGTTAATGATTATGTAATGGTAGTCATGCCGAAAATGGTCCCATGAAAACAGTCGTAAATAAACTGATTAAATATTGCAACAAATGTCGAGTGCAGTCATCATCAGGTATTACGTGCATTACGCAAGAATCATTTGATTGCTGAGCTGATCTTGTGTATCAAGATATGATGACTTAATCCCTTAATCCGCAATCACGTGATTGAAAGGTGTAATGTTGCTGTCTAAGAACACAAGGCAACAGACAGCGTCGTCATTAACCAATTTTACTGTCTCTGCGCTCAACTTTTCTGATGGGATGATTGATTAATATAACTTTGTAACTGGATGAGCCCAATGATCTCACAGAGAGAACGACCATGTTTGTCGATCGATTTCGAGTTTTATTTAAAACCCATCTTCAGGACAATACAGTGGCTGAGACAACAGTTTTTATACATGGATAAATCATAATTCCTCTTTTGCGACTGAGTGAAGAGCTAGACCTATGAATACGGGAACTTATATTCTTTTAGAATCTTGTGCTCCTATGAAGTACAAAAAGTCTGCGGTTCGGTTTCTTTTCATCAGGGCCAACCGTCTCAGTAGTTAGCTAGATAGCTATGAAAATGCTTGTAAGCAGATTAAAAACATTTTCATCTCTAATGATTATCCTCTCAAGTTGATAGATTCTATAAAAATTCAAGTTGATTTTCCTACCAATAACAATACTAGCAACAGCAGAGCCGAGACTGCTAAAACTATATATTTGTTCCCTTCCTATTATAAAGGAAAAGGAGCGTTAAACCTTAAATAGCGTCCAAACAATTAACTCTATTTTAAATAAAAACGACGCCAAATTACAAGTCACTTTTAAAACTTTCAACACCTCAGCAATTTTTCCTAGTAAAGATAAAGTCCCTCCGTGTTTAGCATCCAACGTGATCTATTGTTATACATGCAGACAGTGCTCAAACTGTTAGATTGGTGAGACTCGGAGACACCTAATCACGAGAGTGAATGAGCATCTGAGAGGAAAGCCAGTCCCTACCGAAGTGAGCTGTCATCCACATGAAGCAAGCCAAGAAGACTTCAAAGTTTTGTTTAAAACTGTTCACACCCGCATTGCAGAGACACTATGCATTAAATCAAGAACTAATGTACTAATAAATGAGAACTCTTCATCTGTGCCTCTCCAAATGTTCTAATTTTAGCATGTTTTAATGAATTGCATTGACCATAATTTATCCATGCATAAAAACTGTTGTCTCAGCTACTGTGTTGTCCTGAAGATGGGTTTTACAT
Organism: Prostheceraeus crozeri; assembly: GCA_907163375.1. NCBI lineage: Eukaryota > Metazoa > Platyhelminthes > Polycladida > Euryleptidae > Prostheceraeus > Prostheceraeus crozeri. The sequence continues at coordinate 150,207 of CAJQUW010016242.1, forward strand.
AAAACTCGAAATCGATCGACAAACATGGTCGTTCTCTCTGTGAGGTAATATAACTTTGCTGCAATCTCTGACTGACAAAATAGTTTTGTAGCACCAAAATGATAGCCTAACTTTTTTCACTACGTCAGGTACAACCGTTCTATGTGGAGGGCATGCCCCATAAGCAATGTCTGTATCATGAGACTAAATATGAGTTACACTTCACTGACGGTTTATACCACATATTGATTATAATGTCACTTAGACAAGATGATGGTGAAGGGTTCATATTCGCTCTTCTTCAAACTCTCATTAATATCAATTGTCATTTATTTATTTCTTTACACTGTTATCAGATAAATGTAAAAGCATGACTAAAGCACGACTTTAAAATGTAACATCTGGACGGAAAGCCGCACTGTCCAGGCATGAGGACTCGT
>CAJQUW010016243.1:0-132634 GCA_907163375.1 Prostheceraeus crozeri
GCAGGCGAGGGAGGGGTTATTCGACTTTAAAAACTTGTTCCTCTATGTGATGACTTATCCTTGCTATCTTAGACAGAAGGGAGAGAGAAGGGAGGGGGTGGGGTGATTGATTTTACAACGGTATCTCCTCTCTACTGTTGTCTTTCTTTACTACTGTAATGACAGAGGGGAGGGGGGGGGTTGGGTGTTTGAGGCTATTGATTTAATACTTGTTCCCCAATGAGGACTTTCCTTGCTACTTGTTCGATTTCTGGGAAATGATTTCCGATTCTTAATGTCTACACTTAAAATCGATGGTACAGTGTTCCTGATTTTCAAGTTCTTATGAAACTCTTGTTTTAGAGAATATTGATTGTTTTATTCTGTATTAAGAGACATTAGCAACATCTGTTTACCAAATTTCTCCACCCTGAACCAGCTGCTTACAGTGTCTAGACTATTCAGATGAATGAGAGAATTCGTTTGTGTGACCCGAATAACTCAACTTTTTCACTTGAACAGCTGCTGCCATTATTCCACGTATTCACTGCGTGCATTATTCCCCCAATTTTTCTGCGAGCGATTCTAACGGAGCACTGTGACTGCTTACGATTTCAGTCTGTGACCTTTATCTCATTTGTGGATACAATATCCATCAGCGCCGTATCAAACCAGAAATGTTGCAACTACTTTTATCTTTTTTATCCATATTTACTTCACGTACGTTATAACTGAAATTGGCACGTTACCAACACCGCAATTCGCGCCTTTTGCTTTTTTGCTTGTTTGTGGCCCGATTTCAAAGAGAAAAATTTCAGACACTATTCTTTTTGTGAACCGACGCTCAATACAGGGTACAGAAGTGTCATGAGATGGCTGAAAGACTGAATTTCCAAGAGAGACATATCTTAACCAAGGTGTGGAAGTAAAAGACATCCACGCCAGCACCAAACACCATTCAGCAGAGATTATTTAGTGATTAAATTTCGACTTGCAGATGAGGGTGGGCGGTGGGCCTGGGGGCGGGGGGGTGTGGGGGCGTGGGGGGGGGGGGGGGGGGGGGGGAGCACACTTGCAAGATAACGCCATTCATACCGTTATCAACACTATAATTTTGAAGAAGAAATTCAAAGAGGACAATCTACCCAATCACGAGCTAACTAATTATTTAGCACATTTAAGAGAGACAGAAGACATTTTCGGTGAACAATTGAAGTTCCTTCCACTTTTGTTTCTTCCATTTTTAAAGAAATATTTTTAACGGGCGAAGCCCTGGAAGACATCTCCGATGTCCCGCAAGTCACATGATATATTTTAAAAACCTGAAAAATGGATAAAATTCATAAATTTGAAATTCTTAACTTTTATGATTTTTTTCGGTGTCCGGGTTTTCGGTGTCCTAGAACGGTCATGATTTTCAAGGTAAAAATTGTAATTCACAAATTTGAGATTCTTAACTTTTCTGATTTTTAGTGTCCTAGAACGGTCATGATTTTGAGGGTGAAAATTGTAATTCACAAATTTGAGATTTTGAAAAAATATGAAAATTGGGTACTTTTAAAAACGACATAAATTCATGAATTTAGACCCTTTTTTCAGGTTTTTAAGACCTAAATTCATGAATTTATGTCGTTTTTAAAAGTACCATTTTTGAAAAAAATGGTACTTTTTGAATGAACCAAATTCATGAATTTAGGTCTTAAAAACCTGAAAAAAGGGTCTAAATTTATGAATTTATGTCGTTTTTAAAGATACTAATTTTTTTGATTTTATGGTGTCCTGGAACGGTCTTATTCCCATTACTTGGGCTAATCTATTAGACCAGAATATAATTGTCTTGCAAATCGGTTCTACACAATATTTTTCAACATAAGCTTTGAAATAGTGTTTGTTAGAAATGCTTTAAGGCTCTTCTCCGGTTCGTTGAGAATAATATCTCACCATTTAAATAATTAAAACTATTAAAAGCTACTGATTGCTTTAGAAAACAGTGGATGGCTCCTGAGCATTTTTCAGAAACTTTGCTATTAAAAATTACAATGTCGATTGATGAACCATATCTAGTCCAACAAAGCTCCAACTTCGAAAGTCATATTTTGCTCTATTGCAATATGTCAAGGTTTCATGTATAATATCTATCGAAGGGAACAATTTCTTACTGTACAACAACTTAACGTTTTCAAGTAGCCTACTCCCGGGTTGTCAAAACTTGATAATAATTCAAAGTGCTTTAAAGTTCTTTAAACGTACTAACTATTTTAATGTTACTTTGAAGTTGCTTCAAACTATAGGAAAATTAAGACGAGAGCTGAACTTTATGAAGTTAAGCATATATGCAACTTTGAAGTCAAGTGAACATTATATCATTAAAGTTATCGTCGAATTACTTTAAAGCTGATTCGTAAAATTAAATAAGAATTCTTATTAGCAAGGAGAATGTGATGAAAACGTCATTTCTTTTGTAAATGAAAAAAATGCTAGCCAATGATTCAATTCCGATTGGCGTTTCGACTTTTCATTTAACTTGTGCGAACTTCAAAGTTTTCCTAGTAGGATTTTAGAAGTTTATAACAAGTTTCATCAAAGAGCGTGCCATTCTTATGACATTCCTGCGATCCGGGCTATTGCACTATAAATGCTACTTCTCGATACTACCTATATGATGTTGACATCATATTTTGAAAAAATGTGCAAAACAAAAAATAATTGGCCAATTTATACCATGCAATTTAACTATCGGTTGCCTGATCAGATTTCTTCTGCAAGTAATTGAGTATGCTTCTGAGTTTCAGTATCAATTTGGAGTCAAAACTGGCATCAGAAAAAATCTATCTTGAAATATTGGCTTGAAAACTGCTATTTTCGGCATTTTTGAAAAATCACGTATTTTTGAGCGCCTGGTGTAGCTTTCTGTATGCTGGCTACCGCTTAACATAACGGATGTCAACCACACTGATATATAAAGCAACACAGGTATCACAGCTATTAGGGTAACAATAATATAAAAGTTGTGAGATAAGTTTTAATTTTTTGCATTTTTTCGCAGACCCTATTTTTTCAACATCTTTGGAGCCATGTAGCTCCGTTCAACGTGCCAGTTACCCATTGCAATTCTTACAAGAATTACTATATACCGATCTGATGCTGCATGCAAAGCTCGCTTGAGCAACAAATATGCAAAAAAGTTGCATCTAAGTGAAAATTCAAATTTTGAAAATTTCCAAATTTTAGAAAAAATCGAATTTCTAAAAATAGCTCTACATCCCGCTATATTCAAAATTGGTGTTTTCTAATGCATAGCAAACATATATAACCAAAAATAATCAAAATCGGAGACTAAGTGCCACAAAATGTTCCGAAAATTGGGTGAATCGTCGACGAATGACCCATTATCTACCTAATGGATTTTGGGAAGTGGAATCTGACTTCGCCCAAGTTATTTCAAAAAGTGAGTTTCCCCTGAATCCGTCTAAAATCCAAAACAGTTCCAAAGACATTTCCAAGATAATTTATTAATATCATTCACACTGACATGCAGATAAAAGTATAATGCGTAATGCAGCATTTCAGTGAGATATGGCGTTCACCACCACCTTCTTGGATGCTTGTTTTGATATACTTTACAGCAGGCAGTATATTGGATAGTTTTGCAACCATTCATTCTGCAGCTGCGACATTGACTATTCGAGTTCCTGCTGTCACAGTCGACGCACGTGTTTTGAACAACTTTATTAGGATACCAGTCTTGATAATCTAATTAACAGCATTCTTGGCCGCAATGAAATACACAGTTGTCATTTTTGAAGCAGCATTTCCGGTATTCACCGATGTATTTGCTGCGATCGACACATTTTAGCATTTCAGCATCCATTTTCGAGCGAGCTTGCTCCATGTTCGAAGGCCATCCTTTTCCGTCTATCAAAACAGCAACGAATGAAAGAATGCTGAAAAATGAGTCATTCAATCAGTTTCACACGCTCTACGACTGAATTAAAGGAAGAACATAGGAAGTAGACTGAGGTGTTCGGTGAAAAATTTCTCTGGTGAAAAGTATCAAATCCAGAACCATGTTTTTTGGCATGGAACGTCTTGAGGTCATAAGATCATGGTTTAATACCTTTGACTATGAAGCTTAGCACAAGCAAACATGTCGACAAACACAACTATTGATTCTATTTTAACCACATCAAATCAAATTCTCCCATGCAATCAATCGCAGACGACTGCACATCAGAAGATGAGAACATGCCAGAAATTAGGACTACAAAAGTAAATGCTTTACCGAATCTTCGCCGTGGCCTTTATCAAGTTATCACAGTCTCTGCCATCCCTTTTACGTAAATAGCGAAGAGGAAAGTAAAAAAAACATAGGATGATGTTACAAGTTTATTAGCTATTAATTTCTTTCCTCGTTAAAGAAGCATCATGAGACATGAAAGGCTTGCACAAACATTTCCCAAATTCAACGTTCACATTGCATAGAGAAGTCACAAGAGGAGAAATCAGAAGAAAGAAAGGTGAGCACGCATTCCTGATTCTTGTATGATACAGAGTTGGAAGTGGGTCATTGGTCAGGTGGGACAGGTGGGTCACAAAATCGCGTAGTCACGTGGGTCGTGGGTAGTGATGCAAATGGAAAATTATCCAGAAAATTTTCCGGAAAATTTTGAGATTTATTTTTCAGTGATTGACGTTTTTGCCTTTGTTTTGGAGACCTATCATAGTCGCTTGAAAATGCTATGTATTATTCAAAGACCGAAAACTTCTCTATCATCCCTGCATGTTAACTTTTGGAACCAACTGCACCCCTTCCATGTCTATTTCAGATCTTTCCAACTGAATATCAGACATTAAATGGATTTCATATTTCTCTAATTGAATTTCAGATATCTGTCAGAAACTCAACTTTGAAAGGATCTTAAATTTAACTGGAGAATCTCCAATTCATCTGGAAATGTCTGAAATTCATTTAAGTAGATCTGAAATCGATTTGGAACTATCTGAACCATCTGAGTTAGAAATGGAGGATGTGTAGTTTGTCCTCAGCGAAGATATCGGACAATATGCCAGAAGTTAGAAGCTATCATAGATATTCTTCTCCTGATCACGGATATCTTTAGTTTCCAAATATCTCACGAGTTTACAGTCTTTATATATCTTCCATATGGTCACTCATGTATAATGCTGCGGTGGACTGTGTGCTTGTGCTTCACCTGTTCATCAACACATGGAGAATTTGTATCATTGCAATCAAGGATGCATAATAAAGCTTAACTTTCAAGCTATAAACAAACTCTAAAATGAAGTGCATTATTTTTGCTCTAGATCTTTCACATTGCATGAAATTATACCCCACTGTAAAGGAAAAAAATTCATGTTATGTCAAAAGGTGTCTGTGTCATTGTACTAAACAATGCCAACAAATTGCCACAAGCCACTGATGGCAAAGGAATGATCAAAAATCCGCGGACGAGGCTCGTATTGCAACGATCGTTTTAATCGAAATGATATGATGAAATCAAGAGTTTTGGAACAGTTCTATTGATGTGTTTATGCCTCGGCTGTGGTAGAAAACGCAAAAATCATATCACAAAATATCAAAATTTTTCAATTTTCAAGATTGCTTTATGCGAAATAATTATCAAAATCAGCTGTTTTAGACCCATCTATTGGTGTGTAGCTGCCTCGGCTGTGGAAGCGGTCAAAGTATAGGGCCTATCACCAAAATTCAGAACTTTCAAAATTTTCCAAAATTTTCAGGAAAATTTTCATCACTAATCGTGGGTCATGTTTTTCCGAAAAGTTGGTGGGTCAGGTGGGTCGTGGGTCACGTGTGTCATGGGTCATGTTTTTCCGAAAAGTTGGTGGGTCGTGGGTTACATTTAGCGTGAGTCAGGTGGGTTGTAACATTATGGATCTCATTTTCAATCACAATGTCATGTGCAAAGATTCATGGAGAGGCGGAAAGAAGTCCAAACCACACACAGTTATGGTCATAAAGATCCGACCACCCACATACTTTTACGTTAACGATTTTTCAAAACATCAAATTCCTTTCGATAGTGCATTATATTTGGTTGCGAAGACTATTAAGTCTTAGAAGTAGAAAACTGCGCACATAGGATCTAAAATATCACAGATTTGAGTGAGAGATCAATATTTTGTTGCTCTACCACGTGCCTTCAGAACTGCATCCATTCTTCTCGGCATGGATTCAATGAGCGCCTCGCAATATTGAGGGGTAATTGTCTGACACCATGCTTTAATATCGCTTCTTTTAAGTCTCGATAGGATGTTGGGTTGTATTTGGAGACCTCGGCTTTCAATTTCACCCAATAGTTCTCAAGTAGGTTGAGATGAGCCTGGCCAAGGTCCAAGACCCATAATTTCATTTTAATGAAAAAAAACTTCACTTTCTTCGCCTGGTGGCATGGTGCGCCGTCATCCACAAATACATCGTATCTTTTCTTTCACAATTTCCAAATAATTTTCCGATTTCATTGTCTCACCCTTTTCAAGGAGACGAATGCCTGCACGCCCCTGCGCTGTGATTTCACCCTAAAACAAAATCGATGGGCAGCTTTTCACAACTGGTGTAGTGCATCGAGGATTGAATCTTTGATTAGCCGGCCGAAGGACTGTCACTCTATGGTTAGCAAATTGCTTTATTTGGGTCTCATCGAACAACATACCCTTCCGCCACGTTTCCACAGTCCAATGTTCGTAGGTTTCACAGAAAATCAGACGGTCCTTCGAATTCTTCTGCGACAGACGTGGCTTCAATGTTGCACGTGATGAGCGAAGTCCATAATCTTTTGTTAATCTTCTTCTCACGGTGCGCGTACTGACATTCACATACGGAGGAAGTTCACTGAAGATGCAGTGCGCGGTTCCTTTCATATTCTTCAAGCAACGGAGGGAAAACCACGATTGACCGGTGTAGTCGTCTTTATTCCAGCGACAAGTTTCGACCGTTGCTTCGGTCCTGTTCACGCAAACTGGCACATCAAATGCCGCCATGATAACAATTCACAGTACATAAATGAGAGAGGTAAAACGTGACCTTCAGTTCACGTGCACTAGACATTAAAATGATCTTCCTAAAATATAAGAAGCAAATAGTGACTTCTACTGACTAAAATAATAGTACCATGAAAGAATGTCTAAAAATAATACAGAAGCAAAATCATTTAGAGACTAATTGTGTCCATGTGTCATCCACCACACACGCCACTCTGTTTGAGGCACCGAGCTTCTTTGTCCACCATGCCTCCTTGAATATTCTCTTCTTATACCACGACTGCTCCCTGTCCAGTGTAGTCGCCAGGTTAGTCGCCAAGAGAAAGGAGGAAGTTCAGCGTGAATCTGGGCACTCGCGGCTCTTGCATCTTTGACAGCGGCACGATGAATCACGTGATCAGTTCTGTCAGCTGCCATTCGAAGCCTTTGGTGACTTTCCTGGATCTGAACTGCCAATAGCTTTTATGCGCTGCATGATATCATGCACCGTACTCTTGGCCATTTTCAAACGTCTCATAATTTCACGCTCGGAGCTACCATCTTGATGCAAAAGTTCAACTTTAGCTCGATTCGAGGCTGTAGTAGACATGCTTGCATGCGCGATATTAACGTGACAATGCAGAAAGTTTTCGATAATCTTTGAAAAATGATAACCCATTGCAAATCTTGCAAATGATTTGTAAACAAAGATGTAAACAAAGATCGACAAGAATACCAGAGTGCAATAACAAGTTACCTTCAAGAAGAGCTGTGATTCTTCTCGTCAATGAACGCTTCCTTATTACGCACGCTCGAGGTTATGTGGATTTTACGGTTTAAGCCTGTCCTGTGTAGACAGAAAGAGTTTGGATAAATGCTAAGAAATTAGCACAGGCCAGTGGTGGCAAAGGAATGTTCAAAAATCCGCGGACGGAACTCGTATTGCTGCGATCGCTTTAATCGAAATAATGATGAAATCAAGAGCTTTAGACCCATTCTAGTAGCTGCCTCAGCAGTGGAAGCGCTCAAGGCCAATCAAAAATATCAAAACCATAGAGTAGGGATATATATAGGTAGAGTGTTGACTCAAGAAAGTATGTGTATACAGTGAAAATTTTTATATCAAAAGATTCAGTTTTTTCCTGAGTTTGCGTTCCCGTGGTCCAAAAAATTATTTGAGCGTTTTTGATAAAGTCGAAATTTTGCCAATTTAAATACACCGAGATATTTGCTAATGATCATCGCAACTAAGCGGAAATCAAGCTGATTATCAAGGGAATTTCATGCTCCGTATTATAATAGAAGTCTTCATTAAATATCATGAGATATTATTCGTGCTTTCTTGGATGAAATGTCAAGTTTTTAATTCAATTTTCACCGCCATGATTTTATGATTCAATAAATTCATGTTTCATTTCTTGAATCTGAATAGTGATGCGGACCCATTTACATCTTTCAAAGTTAATTGAAATCATTGAATCTAGATCTGCCATGCTGGCAGCTGTTCCCTGATCACGCTTAAAAAGATTCTCTTGAGGTTCAGCAGGAAAGCAGTAGCGCAGGTAATCGAGTTGCCAATTTAACAAACACTACCTCACCAAGGCTGTCAGACACGGACCATCTGTGAAATAATATCATTTCCTTCTGCTATATGCTATCATAATCAGTCAATTCTGTTATACTTTCTTCAAAACTGCATAAATGCGCAGATCTCAGATTTGGAAACAATTTCGACTGTGTCTCCCTTGAGTTCATTTAACAAAATCTAATGTGTATACACATTGGGGATTTAATAAATGAGGGGTTACCACTTTACCTAATATACCTACTCTATGATCAAAACTTTCAAAGTTTTCCAAAATTCCATAATTTTCCAATATCTTCCATAGAAAATTTTCATTACCACCATAGAGGGATAAATATGTGTCGACTCAAAAAAGTATCTGTATACAGTGAAAATATTTATATGAAAAGATTCAGTTTCTTGCGGAGATTACGTTCCCGTGGTCCAAAACATTATTTGAGCAGTCCTAGAAATGTCAAAATTTCTCTAATTTATACTACCGAGATGACTCCTCTACGTAAGTAGTATGCAACAAGTTGGATATCAAAAGGAATGAATATTTGCTAATAAACATCCTCATAAGCTGAAATTATGCTGATTATCAAAGGAATTTCATGTTCCATTTTATAATGGAAGTCTTCATGAAAAGTCGACATCTTATTGTGTTTTCTTGGCTGAAATTTCATATTTCTAATGAAAGCAATAGCAGTCCATCGAGTTGACAATTTAACAAATATTACCTCTCCAAAGGCTGTCATGACACGAACAATCTGTAAAATAGTGTCATTTCCTTCTGCTTTACTATCAGTCAATTCCGTTGTAATTTCTTCAAAACTGCATAAATGTGTATATCTCACATTTTAAAACAATTCCGACTGTATCTCCTTTGAGTTCATTTAATAAAATCGAAAGTGTATACACATTGGGGATCTAATCAATGCGGAGGTACCATAGATTAGGTAGAGTGGTAACTCCGCATTGATTAAATCCCCAATATTCACTTTCGATTTTATTAAATGAACTCAAGGGAGATACAGTCAGAATTGTTTCAAAATGTGAGATATGCACATTTATGCAGTTTTGAAGAAATTACAACGGAATTGACTGATCATGATAGCATAAAGCAGAAGAGATACTATTTTGCAAATCGTCCGTGTCACGTCAGCATTGGAAAGGTAATGTTTGTAAAATAAGCAACTCGATGACCTGCTATTGCTTTCATGCTGAACCTCAAGAGAATCTTCTTAAGCGTGATCAAGCCTGCTACTGGTAGAGCAAAATCAAATATTCAAAGACAATGATTTCAATTAACTTTGAAAGATGTAAATGGGTCCACATCATTATGCAGATTCAAGAAATGAGACATGGATTTAGTGAATCATGAAATCATCCCGGTGAAAATTGTTAAAAACTTCAAAATTCAGCCAAGAAAACACGGAGAAGATCGCGACTTTTTCATGAAGACTTCCATTATAATGCAATTCATGAAGTTCCCTTGATTATCAGCTTGATTTCCGTTTAGTAAGGATGCTTTAGCAAATATTTATTCCTTTTGATATCCAACTTGCTTCAGTAGAGTCATCGCGGTAGTATATGGCAAATTTTGACTTTTTTCAAAAGTGCTCAAATAATTTTTTGGACCACGGGAACATAATCTCCGCAAAAAATGAATCTTTTCATATAAAAATGTTCACATAATACAGATACTCTTTTGAATCGACACTCTACCTATATATCCCTACTCTATGGGAGGTACCATCTAATAATATACCTACTCTATAATAACCAATAACTATATGCTTCATTTCTTTAATCTGAATAGTGATGTGGACCCATCTTTCAAAGCTAATTGAAATCATTTCTTTGAATCTGTGATTTTGCCATGACAGTGGCAGCTGTTGTCTGCATGATCACTCTTTAAGAAGATTCTCTTGAGGTTCAGCAGGAAAACAATGGCGCAGGTCATCGAGTTGCCAATTTAACATACTGTCCAAGGCTGTCATGACACGGATGATATTGTGAAATATATCATTTCTTTCTGCTCTATGCTATCATGATGAGTCAATTCCGTTGAAATTTTCTACAAAACTGCACAAATGCGCACGTCTCACATTTGGAAACAATTCCGACTGTATCTCCTTTGAGTTCATTCAACCCTCAAGATACAAAGGGGTGATCCATTTGATCACCTCCACTATATATTTTAGATTTTTCTTAGACAAGACAGATCTGTGTCATGATACTTATTGACTTTTACTTTATCAGTATAAAGAAGAAATTATTGGAAAAATAATTCATAATTTTGCATTTTTTATAGTGATAAAATATATCATTTTGAATTTAAAAGCATAGAAAAATAAGAAACTTTCTCGACTGAAAAAATGGATTCATGAAACATGTTTTGCTTTACATGAAATTCATATAACAAGTCAATTATTGAAATATGTTTCGTAGCATCATTACATTATCAATATTTTGTAACGCATTATCAACGTATTACAACTTTGAATCAATCGTATTTTGGTGTCCAATATCTATAGCAAGATTCAACAGTCAATGCACAGAATCTTCTTTATTCCGTATTTTCCGCAAATTGGCAAGTTACAAGCTGCACATTTCGAGGCTGTCATATTCGTATCGCGAGGACGTTTGCCCTCTTGAATGCATTTGCCACATCGGGGTCTAATTCACTTGAAGCCTCAACTTCCCATTAAAAGATGCGCCATCGTTTCGATCGCGAAAATGCGCCATCAAAACGATCACTTAAATGTCTCCACTTATCGCCATCGAAACGATCGCGATATATCGCCTTCGAAACGAAGTATCGATGAGACGGCGACACATCGCCTTTATAACGACTTTGCGATGTGATAGTGATACATCGCCGTTCTGTCGCCATGATACGGTTCCAGCTGCTGAATTCAAATATGTCTGTGACAATAAGCTGAATAATATATATATATATATACAAGGTGTTTCAAAAGTAGGCTAACAGTAGAAATTGGCCTTGAAAAGCTATGTCTTAATGCTATAGATTAATAAGCTATGTCATAATCATCTTTTTCACGATGCCACAGATAGCTAATATGCTTTGTATTCGTAAGGGGCAAAAATTCAATACTCTTTGACATCGCGTAAATCATATTCAAATATCTCATGATCTCCAGTGTTTTCATGCCTACATATTTCACTACAACCCAATTTGAATCTATACCGATCATGAGAAGTCGAATAACTATCCAACATCTATCAAAAAAAAATTATTAGGAAACCATGTAAACAAGATAGTAGTTGTTTCAGTGTTACTGCGGAGAAGGAAGAACAGCTGACATTCGAATGTCCTCCGCGCCCCTCAGCCTGGTGCACGAAGACGCTGTCGTCAACACAAGACAGGGAGGCGAAGAAGGAAGAACAGCTGACATCCAAATGTCCTTCATCTTTGTTAATTCCAGCCTCCTCTTAGACCATCGTCAGAAGCTTCTGACGATGGCCTAGAGGAGACTGAAATTAATAAAGGTATTAACATTAAAACAACTACCATTTTGTTTGCTTGGTTTCCTAACAAAAAAATGAACAAATGAATAACCAAGGCCTATTCAACATATCAAAAAATTAATCAACTTAAAGTTGCAAAAATTCACGAACGCAAATGCTCAAAATGTCCACCATGGACATCGGCACATTCTTGTAGTCTTTCGGCCACACTGTGGCACACAGTTCTGCATAAGTTCCTGTCATCACTGATCTCTTGACAGGCATCTGTGATGTAGGAGCGGAGTTGAGAAAGTGTGTGAGGTTTTCGTCCGTACACTTTCTCCTTTACAACGCCCCAAAAGAAAAAGTCCATCGGAGTTAGATCGGGAGAGCGAGGAGGCCAAAGGATGCTACCACATCTCCCGATCCACTTTCCTGGAAAAGTGTCATTCAGATAGCTTCTGACACTCACTGCAAAATGCGCTGGTGCACCATCCTGCTGAAAGTACAGCTCATTGAAGTTGTTCAATGACTGCATCTCAGGAATCGCAAAGGATTGGAGCATTTGAAGGTACACCTCAGCCGTCACAGTTCTTTCAAAAAATACTGGCCCAATCACACCGTTGCTTGACATACCGGCCCAGACGGTTAAGCCAGGCTGGTTCAGCTCATTTGTTGATACCATGTGCGGATTTTCAGGGAACCAGTAGACACAGTTATGTCTATTTACGTGACCTGATAGTTTGAAACTGGCTTCGTCAGACCAAACTATCTTGTCAAGCAAATCTGGGTTCTCCCGAATTTCCGACAACATGAGCACAGCAAACTGCAAGCGTCGTTCAGCATCATCCGGTAGAAGGTGCTGCAACAGTCTGGGTCGGTATGGTTTCAACTCAACTTTCCTCATCAGTCTCCAAGTAGAGCTTAGAGAAATGTCCAACTCCAATGAGGCTCTTCTTGTTGACTTCTTCGGACTTTGAACAAATGTTTGGGCCACTAGCTCCTCGTTTGATGTTATTGAAACTGATCGAGGGCGTCCTGACTTCGGTGCATTCTCTACCGAACCGGTCTTTTCAAATTTATCTCGAATGCGATAAATAGCAAATCTTGATGGAGGATTGCTGTGAAAGGCATCTCTCCATTCCATTCGCACCTTTTCAGCATTCTTGTTTTTCCAAAAGGATTTCAAAATCCATTTTCTCTGATCATCTTTTAGATGACCTGACATGACAGAAGCAGCAAATTCAAAAAAGCTTCAAGCTTGTTTAATTCACTTCAAGTCAAACTAACAGTGTTTGATTCAAATCAAATTAATTGAACATATCCATGTACGTAATGTCAGATTGGTGCTATATCTTGTCCATGATAGATTTCAAAATTCCTTTGCCAATGGAATGCTACTGCATAGACTTCTAAATGATAGTAGCAATTACTTCGAAGTCTATGGCTCATGTTGGACTGATCATGGATATCCATCGACTGATTCAGGTGTAAATCGCCAATAGAACGGTCAACATAGATTTCCTAGGGCAAAATCAACTGTTAGCCTACTCTTGAAACACCTTGTATATATATATATTGTTTATATGTATATATATATATACAAGGTGTTTCAAAAGTAGGCTAACAGTAGAAATTGGCCTTGAAAAGCTATGTCTTAATGCTATAGATTAATAAGCTATGTCATAATAATCTTTTTCACGATGCCACAGATAGCTAATATGCCTTGTATTCGTAAGGGGCAAAAATTCAATACTCTTTGACATCGCGTAAATCATATTAAAATATCTCATGATCTCCAGTGTTTTCATGCCTACATATTTCACTACAACCCAATTTGAATCTATACCGTACACTTTCTCCTTTACAACGCCCCAAAAGAAAAAGTCCATCGGAGTTAGATCGGGAGAGCGAGGAGGCCAAAGGATGCTACCACATCTCCCGATCCACTTTCCTGGAAAAGTGTCATTCAGATAGCTTCTGACACTCACTGCAAAATGCGCTGGTGCACCATCCTGCTGAAAGTACAGCTCATTGAAGTTGTTCAATGACTGCATCTCAGGAATCGCAAAGGATTGGAGCATTTGAAGGTACACCTCAGCCGTCACAGTTCTTTCAAAAAATACTGGCCCAATCACAACCGTTGCTTGACATACCGGCCCAGACGGTTAAGCCAGGCTGGTTCAGCTCATTTGTTGATACCATGTGCGGATTTTCAGGGAACCAGTAGACACAGTTATGTCTATTTACGTGACCTGATAGTTTGAAACTGGCTTCGTCAGACCAAACTATCTTGTCAAGCAAATCTGGGTTCTCCCGAATTTCCGACAACATGAGCACAGCAAACTGCAAGCGTCGTTCAGCATCATCCGGTAGAAGGTGCTGCAACAGTCTGGGTCGGTATGGTTTCAACTCAACTTTCCTCATCAGTCTCCAAGTAGAGCTTAGAGAAATGTCCAACTCCAATGAGGCTCTTCTTGTTGACTTCTTCGGACTTTGAACAAATGTTTGGGCCACTAGCTCCTCGTTTGATGTTATTGAAACTGATCGAGGGCGTCCTGACTTCGGTGCATTCTCTACCGAACCGGTCTTTTCAAATTTATCTCGAATGCGATAAATAGCAAATCTTGATGGAGGATTGCTGTGAAAGGCATCTCTCCATTCCATTCGCACCTTTTCAGCATTCTTGTTTTTCCAAAAGGATTTCAAAATCCATTTTCTCTGATCATCTTTTAGATGACCTGACATGACAGAAGCAGCAAATTCAAAAAAGCTTCAAGCTTGTTTAATTCACTTCAAGTCAAACTAACAGTGTTTGATTCAAATCAAATTAATTGAACTTATCCATGTACGTAATGTCAGATTGGTGCTATATCTTGTCCATGATAGATTTCAAAATTCCTTTGCCAATGGAATGCTACTGCATAGACTTCTAAATGATAGTAGCAATTACTTCGAAGTCTATGGCTCATGTTGGACTGATCATGGATATCCATCGACTGATTCAGGTGTAAATCGCCAATAGAACGGTCAACATAGATTTCCTAGGGCAAAATCAACTGTTAGCCTACTCTTGAAACACCTTGTATATATATATATATATATATATATATATATATATATTAATATATTATTAATGTATATATTATATATATATGTATTATAATATATATTAATAATATATATTCACCTTATTGTCACAGACATATTTGAATTCAGCAGCTGAAACCATATCATGGCGACAGAACGGCGATGTATCACTATACGACGTGTAGTTGGGAGAGACTATTTACATATAAATAGTCTCTTCCAACTACGTCGTATTTTAGACATGTGTAGAATGGAAAGATGCTTACAGTTACGAGGATAAGTGTATTACACCTAAATTTACCGAAAACGTTATGCTGCTGATGTTTGTGTTTATTATATCATGACATTAAAATATACAATACTATCTAAATTTTAAAAAAATCATTACGGTAACGCACAAGTAATACACAAATTGTTAGTCTGTTGCATGGCGCTTTATTCCTTTTCTTATTTCTCGTCCACCCTCTCTATCGTTAGCATCTTTAAGAGTCTTTTGTATTTGTTTTTCGATCTCCAGCTCATTGAAAAAGGTTGGGGAGATTATGTTCTTGACGGATGCTGCAAGAAGGAGAAAATATGTGTAAAAGGTGGATCATATTATATTCTCTGAAAATCTGTTGCATCAAGAAAATATCATCAAAATACAGACATATATCCGAGATAAATAAAATTACTTTGACTTTGTACAGTATTGTCACTTTTCATTTACCTCCTATGAGGAAGTATTCCGAAGTAGGCTACTGTATGTTTTTTAGGTTTTTTGAAATTATTTGAGTTTTGTTTCTCGTAGATCCTCTGCCTCCCGTCCTTATACCACTCGTACTAACTTGCAAGACTTCATTAGTTTGTCCATGCCGCTTTGTAATTTCTGTCCAACGGTGCACCTGAAGGAGACCTAGTAGAAGACTTGTACCTAACAGATATAATATCAAACGATGTCTTGCTTTATTACAAGCTCAAAGTGTAATCTGAATGCTTCAAATTCAGTGCATTTATAACTAGATGTAGAATCTTTATTTCATAATGGAAAATAATAAACCATGTAGAGCTCTTTAAACGATCATGGGAGCCACAAAACATTTCCCATCATCAGTACAGTACCCAGTACAGGCCTATTTCACATCTTGCAATGAATGACAAGGCAATTGAAATAAGCTTATATCCAAACATCATATTCATTGCAATAAGGAAAGATAGATCGTTATAAATATCTACATAGTGATATTTCAAGCAGCCTAAATTTAAAATATTCATAGAGCGCTGGCATCGCCTTTAATTTACACTCTATGAGACTAGGAACTGTAGAAGGCCTACAGATGTAATAACAGTTCTTCTGCTTTGACATGAATGAATTCAAAACATGCAAGGATATTCAACATATGTATTAAGATATTAAATATCTTTGAAAAGATGGTAAAATGCAGACATGATTTATTTCATAGTGACTTGTAGGGATTGCAATCTCGCCCAATTATTCAAATCTCGAGATTGAACACCTCGAAATTTCGAGACTAGAAGGATTTATCATACGGTCGATCAACAGCTCTCAATACTCCTATCAACTTTGATGTTCAGACTGAAAGTACAAGTATACGCACTTTCAGAATCGCATTATCTTAATAAACGTGTAAAAGTGTTCATATTACCTTATTCTTTCATGCATCATATTTTACGACGCGTTGAACTGTCAAATCATAATACAACGAACCATAGAGCAAGGCGAGAAAGGGCGTTCTCTGCCGGGGGCAGTTTCCACTAACGTCCGGCCTTGCCTACCGTAGACCCCTTAACTCAATGTCAAATTTATGTCTTTATGTTCTAAATAAACTAAGTGAAATAATATATGTCATGATTGAGTCTTCATAGATTCATGATGTTCTAAGACTTGATCAGACATATGTTGATTTAACTGGTTTTTCATTCATTTCACTCTTCATTTTGGACATGTTGCGAATAGGCCTATGGATGATTATCATGTAGGCCAACAAGAACACTATGAGAATTCACAAATAGCCCTGGCTACTAAACTAAATTTATGAAACCTATGCAACGAGGACATGGATATCATCTAATAAGAATTGCATGATCAGGTTGTTTTAATTTTTTTGGAATTTTACTTTTTATCATGAGAAACATTAATGAATCGGTTATTGATTTGTATCAAAACTGTTCAATCATTGTCAGTAACACTCGACAAAAGAATAGACCTAAATGAATTAGCCTAATTCATTAGCCTAATTAGCCTAACATTTGACAAGTGGAAACAAGCATTGATTTAGAAAGCACTTCAACAAAATTCGGTGTGGGCCTATTGACACAAATTTGAATGCTAATCAACATCCCTAGTGTATAGCCTACCTATACCGCTAAGGACTATGTCCTTCTTTCAAATGCCTGAGGTACATTTCAGTCAATAGTGACTCTATTTTTTTTCATAGATGCTAATCTTTCTCTATTATAAATTTAATTTTTGAGGCTGTGCATCTTAAATGTACAGGACCGCGCTTGGTCGGGTTTGAGCGTCCAGGATTAAGCGGTCGAAACGCGATCGTCCTGACCAAATTCCTGTTGATGACCTCATTAAAAATAGTCAAATAATTTGTATGCATATTTTGTACAATTCTATTTCACGTTTTAGCTTAAGGAACTAATATTAATTCTCTTACACACCTGGTAGATTTTAGATAGCGTAATCCCGCTGTGTTATTACGAGTAGCTAGATCTGGTATTTTGATTGGAAACAGACCTGTCCTCTTATCATCTGAATGGGCAGACTGTTAAATAGGATCTTTTAATATATAAGTGATAAACATAATTTTGAACAGAACGACTTACTCGCCAATTCATTACACATGAGGAGAGGAGAAGCGTTGTTTGTCCTTCTAGTAAGTATTTTTAAAATTTTTAGACATTTTAGGGTATCAAACTTTTCTTTTAAATCATACTTTGTACCTATTGAAAATTAACTATTCATTGGCTTTGTTTTTTTAACTTTGTTACCTTGACGCACTTTGCTACGTTGAATAGCTATTATAGGCCCTATAGCTTGCATTATAAATTATCTAAAATTGCAATGATATTTCGACTCTCTAGTCGTTAAATGCCAATTCCGCATCAAAAATGAAAATCTCGACTCGAGATCCCGAGATTTGGATTTCTGAAATCTCGAGATTGAAGAAATGACCTCGAGATTGCAATGCCTAGTGACTTGAGATTCTGTTTCAGCGTTATGGTAAATTTCATCTTCAGCTCTGTTTTTATGTAAACATGTGCGTTGAAGCCAAATAACCTTTGTATGACATTGCAGTCGCCGGCTTAGTCAGACCCTTAATTAATTAGTCATATAAAAAAAGTTCCTCTCAGCCTTGCTTTATCCATCCATCGCTCGCCCGCCTACATCAATGTTTTCCGTTCACTCAATTTACAGGCAGATAACCGAATGCATAGGCTGAATATCACGGACTTGAATGCAAGGCACCGTCAAGACTCAGATGAAATCATGACTAAAGGGAAAATTGGTGCATTGTAGCTGCGATACGATCGATGATAATACACTTTTCCAACTGCCGTATAGCTGATAGCATATGGAAATACTTCCACCGATAGTTACAGACTCAAGGGTTTAGAGATGAAATCTGTGTTCAGGCTACAGGCACGATGACAATTGCAATTATACTCATTATAACAGAATAAAAACATTCCTTCCCGATACATGAACCGGGAGGACTATACGACTAACAATATTTTAATCATTGTGATCATGGTTATAATTTGATGATTGATAAAATGATTGATGGAATCAAAGTAGACATTCGAAGTTAAGATGCACTCAATTTTGATTTCATGTAGAATCTCTAGCCGAATATTTGATAAAGACTTCATTATACAGATAGTTTCATGAATAGTGGACCAATCTCAAACATCATTAATAATAAGAATTTTGAAAGGTTCTAGTTATAGTTTGGCGTTTGTTTTTTCGTATGAAGGTAGCCCATGAGTCCATGATCCTAACTTTATTTCAGTCACTTGATTTTTCAAAAATACTTGATTCCTCATTCGGTTGGTCCTATTTAGTAAAATCGGTATGTCTTTTTCTAAGCTGATGATTCGGCTCCTCCAACCGTCCACCAAGTCGGGATTCCAGCCTTGCTCGCATGCCATTTAGATTGCTCAGAATATTTGAAGGCAGGTTTTCTCTAATATGGCCTTCTTTGGTCGTAGTTTGAAGGGCGGAGTATTCCGGTAATGGCAGCAACACCTTCGGAGTTTTGGATTGTTCTGAGCTAGCTTCTACTGATTCTACAACAGGTTTGCTCCGCTTTTCATTGCCGCCTGCTTTGCTACTGTCCAATTCAATTATTTCATCAAATAAAGCTTTCTCAGCTCTTCGATTAACAGATCGCTTTGGTGATCTCGACGCCATTTCCAATAAATGAATAATTGAAAACAGTTTTGAAGTGGTTTCAGAATTTGAATACATTAAAACAAAAGTGTGTTCTGATGAAAATTATACAATTTGGTTGAATTTTAGGATTTTATGAGAGCACAAATAGTACATAAATGTATTAAACCTAGCGACTGATATCGTGGCGATTGGTCAATAAGACCCGACAAACAAAGACAATCCGCGGACTTCCGTCGGAAGTCCGCGGATTGTGTTTGTTTGTCGGGGAGTTTCTGGGGCGTTCTGATGGCGATGACAGGGCGATAGGGGGCCTACATCGATATGCTAATTTTGAAGAATTTTCATTGATATACGTATCCCGCAGATCTATTTAACCGTGAGCGTAATGAAAAACATTTGAAGTACGAATTCATGAACAGCGTTATACCACCACAAATACAATAGAGTCTGTCATAAAAGCACCTGGCGATATCACGTCGATAGATCGACGACTGTTCGAGACAATGGCGATAGCATCGCGATGACAGGGCGATACATCTATATGCTAATTGCTAATATTGAAGAATTTTCATTGATATGCGCATCCCGCAGATCCATTTAACCGTGAACGTAAAAAAAACAAAGTACGAATTTATGAGCAGCTTTGTTTATCCTCACAAATATTGTGAAACCCGACATTAAATCCTTTTTGGCGATGTCATGTCGATATATCGACGTCTAATCGAGCCCATGGCGACAGTGTCGCCATGTCGCGATCGTATCGCGGTCGATCCGATGGTATTTTTTTACTGGGTTCTTGCCGTCGAACAGAACGAGCACTTGGTTGCCCTGTATATCTGGACAAATTCTCAACTATGTTCGTGGGAATTTCAAATGGTATATCAAGTCGCAACACCAATTCATCACCAATTAAGTCTTCTTTCACCAATTCATCAGCTAGACTCATAAGAAATATGCGCCTCATAGTGCGTAGATATTATTTCCTGCTGTTGGATGATGAATATTGAAGATAGTTTGCACATTTATGGCAATAATGTTGATGTGAGTTTTAAGCAAAAATTGCAGTTGATAATGAAAAAGAACACTCAATCAGATTCAATACAAATCAATCTCAATCAATACCGGGCTTGTTAGACGGTAGTTTAAGCGTTCAAATACGACGAAATACATCCTTTGGGCCATAAATAATCTAGATGAGTTAAAATATATCAACTATCGGGCATAAACAGTGTTTATTTTCGAGGTGATCATTTTGATCAGGTGGCAAATTACCTGTGTATCTTAAGGCTTAATTAAAATCGAAAGTGTATACACATTGAGAATTTAATAAATGATGAGTTACCACTCTACCTAATATGCCTACTCTACGGGACAGTATATATATCGTAGGGACCACATAAACAAGTACAGTTAAATATCTTTGCATATATCCCTACCATCGCTACTACGCGCTAGTATATCGCTGCATTTTCAACCGGAGGCTAGCAGTAATAAAATGAACTAGGTCAGAACCATAGTTAAGCTGGAAAGCAACATTGGTATCAGCTTTGTTTTCTAGCAGCTGGGAAATTTAAAATTCCGCTATTAGTGTAACCATAATGATATCAGAAACATGAATAGAAAACATTGCGAAAATATTTAAACAATTCATTTCGTGAGCATGAAAATCTCACTTAAAACGGACACGAGTGCTTACGCAAGCTACCACACACTGGAGGTTATCATGCGCCAAATCGTACAGAATGAGCACATATGTCGAAAAACTGATGCCACGCTTTGCCACTCTTGGTATTATCAAAATTGAATAATTTGCTATCTGACGTCATGATTTATATTTTTGTAGATAGTCAACTTTCGCGTATAATGTAGCTATTAGTAATATGTAGTTGTAACTTGTCATAATGTAGTTGCTGATGTGATGATCTGACGTCCATGTCGCGATTTGCAGAAACACCAACATTTTGATAGTAAAAATGCATGATTTCAAAGTGCATGTATGGAAGAACTTATCATTCTTTTTGATAAATAATGATAGATAATGTAGCTATTAGTAATATGTAGTTGTAACTTGTCATAATGTAGTTGCTGATGTGATGATCTGACGTCCATGTCGCGATTTGCAGAGACACCAACATTTTGATAGTAAAAATGCATGATTTCAAAGTGTATGTATGGAAGAACTTATCATTCTTTTTAGTAATTTAGTGATCTTTAAAATCTGCCTTTCCTCAGCTCAAAAGACGTGCAATTTGATGATTTTATTGAGCGCATGGATGAGGGAACAGAGAAAAATTTACCTCACTCAATAGAACAGTTGAGAGGTTGCTGCAGGAGGCTAGGCTGCCTTATCATAGTTGAATTTATATCTTACTATTAAGCAGAATTTTGTTATACTTTAAATCAGGTAAATTCATTTTACCAGTACTTTTTTGCGCAATATTTCAATTTATCCTGTCATCTCCGTCGTTGAGAAATTTTTAGAATCGAAGGAACATGTTTCATCTTAATATATCATCTTGAATTGGTGTCATAGGCACTTATATATTATTTATTTCAATAGATAGTTATGCATTTATTGGAAATTATGAGTGGAGCTATGTTGAAAAGACCTTGATATCATCATCACTCCGTGGGGATTGTCTTTTTAAAGTCGAATTGTATTAATCTTTATAAATAGCCGACCTTCGATATTTGAAGGCTCTGAATCTTGAATTAGCAAGTGGATTTCTGTTCTCAAGCACAAGTGTGTGAACGTTGAGTTGCTTTTCGTCTATTTTCCGGATAATTTCAGCATTCCATTCTTGAACCGCCAATACTTCAAACTTGTTGTCTTAGCGCTGTCCAAGGCTGTCATTGTCCGCTAGAGCAGATGCATCTTGTATCAAATACATGAATCAAATTTATTTCCTTCACGTACATTAGAGAATTCCTAAGAACACTGTTTGAAAATTTAGTTCATAAGCTGGCATATTTGCGTTAGGAACGATAGCGCTCCGACAGCCTTCGCAAAGCGTTGTATCTAACTACACATTGTAGTCAGAAGGGCATTTATTTTTTCAATATGATTTGTGTCACATGGACAACTTCTGCATTATTTGTCTCTTCGTGTGATTGAACCGCATCATTCAGAATCCATTTTTGACTCCAAGAATGCTCGCGTGTGATGATCTCACATAATCAGTGAAAATTTTAACCAATAGGTATGTGCCATTTCAGTGTAATGTGACTTGCATTTCGATATTTGTTTCGCTGAACACTCATATGAGAGCATGAGCTACAAATGTTGTCGGTGCCAGTCATACTGAACGACTTTGATTTTCAGAATCCTAAATGATTCTGAAAAATCGTGTCTACAGCCGAAGGTAGGCCTATGCCGCGATTTCTCCTTGAAGCGCAACAGTTTTCAATCCAAGCTAAACCTATTTATGGAGAACGAAAGATGCGATCCGACAAACTGCAGTAAATGCAGTAGTAGGAGATGGCGGGGCCTCTTACCCTGCAAAGCTTCGTGCTACCTCCCGGACTTATTTTGGAACTGATGAATTAAATAGATTGGCGGATGTGTGGCGTCGTTCTGAGTATATATATATATATATAACTATATATATATATATATATATATATATATATATATATATATATATATATATATATATATATATATATATATATATATATAGGTTCTGCAGGGGTCCCAAAAGTAGCTCAAGCCTTTAAATTTATTGAAAGATTAGATTTTTTTGTTTTCATATGCGCCTTTTTACGCAGTGTAAATGTGGAGAATTTTGTGCGGTATGTTTGATTTCTTACACATGCGGATGGAACTTAATTTCCAGTTTTCTTTAATTAGCAACCGTGAAGGTCTATGCCTTCTTCCTAATTTGCCGAGATAAACAAGCCAACCAGTTAAGTAGCGATTCGACTCCAACTTGACCAACATCGATTTGAAGTAAAGGCAGATCTCAGACGATAATGGTTTGAACGGACTTTGTAGGCCTACTCATTAAAGCTTTCATAAGATTTGGACAAAAATCCGCAAAATTTCCAATAGTTTAGTCAACTTTCAGACTTTAACTTTTAATTATTATGGATGCAAAATATTTTATGATTATCTGGTGCTTGCAATCATATATGCCTATGCGTCTGAAGTATCGTGAATTATCCATATTTTTAGTAACTTTGAGTAGGTCAAAGGCAGCGTTTCCAAAAGTGAGCGCGCAGCGCGCAGCTGCGCGGTTTTGCTTTTTTCTGCGCGGAAGCGCGGGAAATTGAGAAGCTGCGCGGAATGTTGATGTCACGATCTTTTTCAGTTTTAAGTATGTTTTGAATCTTAGTGTGGTGTTTTTCACAGAAATCATTTCAAATTAGACATTGTTCACCTAATGTACAGCTTCTGTAGTACATTTGATAGAGCACATTTTTTGTTAGATAAAAGAAATGTACAAATTTTCGTGGACTTATCAGGTCCGCTTCATCAGGTTGCAGTGGTAAAACTGAAGTCAAACCAAAAGAGAGAACAATATACGTGCGTATATTAGGTAAATACATTTCCCATCGGTTCATCGCACTTTGTGATTGCTGCGTATGGAAGGTCTCAGCGAATAATCGCGGGCGCCACTTCGTCTGCCTTGTGATGACGCGCGCCTCGACTAATCAATAGCGTGATTCCTCTCGATCGAATGCTCTGCAAGGGCTAATTGCTGCAGTTGAAAAAGAAAAAAGCTTCTGCAGCATTATTTCAATAATAGATGGGAACCAAATTAGGATAATTTAGCTTTTCTACTCATAAGATTGTAAAATGACTGCGAATCAAGATATTTGCCCTGCTGCTTGAAAACTTACTTATGCTTAAAACTTACTTCAAATCACGCTTTGTTTGACTCTGCATCATATTAGGCCCACCTAGTGCTGAGGAGAATAAGTAAACCACTCAAGTACTATAAGTATCACTTTCGGCCCTTCAGATGGTCCATTTTTTCTACACCGCACTGTAAATGGATTCCATTGTTTTTTCGTTTTGAATGTGCGCTGTCGCGTGAAAATCATTATTTTACAGGTTTTTGAGAAACTTTACAGTGGAATCATCTCATCAACTCATCATATCCCTATATCAGATCAATCGACAGCGGCAGGAATTCCTGTAGCACTTGGACACTCGGCACCCAGGAGCTTCTATGCAAAGGATGTTCTGTTGTGTAATGCTGTACTCTGTTTCTCTGATGTAGTTGACAATCCTAACTTGCTCGACGTTGGGGGTTGCTGAATGCACCATGTCCACAACTCGGTCGAGAAAGCGATGTCATCACTGGGCGAGGAGCTTGAAGAAGCTATCGATGATGCATTTTTCTATCTACGGTATGCCAAAGCCGCCAATTCTTTCATAAAAATTCAGAAAATGATGGACTTGGAACCTTTGAAAATTTTGCGTAGAGTGGAGACTAGATGGCTTCAAATTTATGAAGTGGTTCAGCGGTTTCTCGAATTGCTTCCCGCTTTATCTGAATTCTTCTCATCGTTGTCAGCTTCGGAGCAGAAAAAGGAACTGGTCAAGAGAGTAGGGAAATTCCTAGATTCCGCCGTTTCTCCCCTTTATATGAATTTTGTGCTGTTCGCCCTGAAAACGTTGAAAGACTTCGAGATCTCCTTTCAAACGTCAGCTCCTGTGACACATCTGATCTATGATCGTATGATATCGATCATTTCGGACGTCTGTTGTTCCTTTATTCGACAAGAATATGTTGACAAGGTGATGAATGAAGATGAATTCTATAACCTTCCAAATGTTGAACAATTATCGGATGATAATGTGCTGATCGGCGGGAAAGCTAGAGAAGCTCTTCGTAACGACCATCTTACGGCAGCACAACGTGCATTATTTTTTCAACGAGTTCGTCTGTTCTATGGCAAGCTCCTTCGATCTTTGATCCATTACTTGCCTATTGGTAAACGTCTTCCGAAGCACAGGGAAAATGTTGCGGAAGAAGATCTCATTCACGTCAAATCCCAATTGAATTTCGATTGCGACGCCGACGCACTTCTTCTTGAATGGCGTAAGTTTCGTAGCGATGCGGAAATTGACACAGAGGAAGTCGACCTGCCCAAATTTTGGAAACTGATAGCCTCGAAGGATGCCTACTATAGTTTGAGTGCACTGGCCAAAGGTTGCATTATTCTACCTCATGGCAACGCTGACACTGAAAGATTGTTTAGCTCGATGAAGCGCATTTTGACCACAGACCGCAACAGATTGCAGGATCCCAACTTTAACGGTATTCTGACAGTGAAATTATTTAAGCGAAATCGCGGATACAAGAGTGCAACGTTCCCAATTGGACGCAAGTTGCGCGATCGTTGCTATGAGGCATCGAATTCCTACATGCAGTATCTGAAGCAAAGGGAAAAGGAGCGCATTGAAGCAGAAAAAAAAGAAAGAGGAAGATCTGAAAGCCAGGGAGAAAGAGATGGAAAGAGAAAGAGTCAGGCAAGAAAAGGAATCCGCAGAGAAACTCGCCGAGAGTAAGCGGAAAACAGCAATGGAATACATAGAGGCAGCCAAGAGGCTTATGCTAGAAGCACAGTCGATAACAGATGCAGCTCCCGTGTCATCGAAAAAAGATTAGTCCAAAAGAAAGTTGAAGAGAACTTTGCCTTCGACCGAACCACTGATGGATACGAGGCGTCATAGACAATGATAAGACACTTGGTGCTGACTATTTTCTCGTTATCCTCAATTCAAGTTGTTACAAATTTAATAGATGAATACAATTTTTCTTAAAAAAGATGTTTTTTTTGTCAATATGTACATCTACATTCAGATAAGCTATGTGTCCTTCACACTCAGTTACCGTGAAATGTATTAAAACGTGGACCATGAGGCCACTTTTGAATTTTTTTGCAATAATTATCATGAAGACCTTTTGTTGTAGTCACATTCACATGCCACTTGACTCGAGAGATATTGGTACCGGAATAGTTTCTTGTTCATTTTTTTTTTTGAAGTCTTTGATTATTACTGAAAATACAGTACCTACTACACTACGCTTTGTTTATAGCTACCTACTAGTAGGGGAAGCTGGGGTGACTTGGCAGTTGGGGTGACATGGCAGTGGGGGTCTTGCAGTTAATAGGCTTCATAAATCAAAAATCCGAAATATACATTTCGAAGTATCTCTAGAACAAAGATGCTGGAGCAAGATACCTGCGGATTATTTGCACTTGTACTTTTTTCAGGAGCAAAAAACTATTTTACCTGCAAAAATCGTAACTTTTGGAAATGGTCAACTTTTGGGACATTCTCGTCTTGTGATAGATTTGACATAAACCATTATTAAAGATATTTTACTTAGGTCATGGTGCATGGACACCTACACTGTAAAAACATTCAGATCATATTAACATTGTGTTTGAGCTCATTTTCTTACCTTACTGGGGTTGGGGTGACTTGGCAGTATCATGTTGGGGTGACATGGCAATATGGATATTGCAAATAATATGCTTCACAAATCGAAAACTCTATTACTTTCTAAAGTAGCTCTGAAATGAAAATACTGTAGAGAAAGATTGCTT
The DNA here is from genome assembly GCA_907163375.1 of Prostheceraeus crozeri. Lineage (NCBI taxonomy): Eukaryota > Metazoa > Platyhelminthes > Polycladida > Euryleptidae > Prostheceraeus > Prostheceraeus crozeri. Next base: position 27,078 of record CAJQUW010016243.1, read on the forward strand.
TGGACTTTTACTTTTTTAGAGCAAAAAATCAGGCCTATTGGCCTACTTAAAATGTAAAAATGGAACTTTTGAAAATACGTAATTCGATGAGCCACCGCGCCTTGTGATGGATTTTAGATAAATCTATGTTGAAGACATTATAATTAGGTCAGAATACATGAACCCTGATAGTGTAAAACATTCTAGCCGGAGCTGAGGATTTAACCGTAGGCCTCCTTGGGTTGGGGTGACATGGCAGCATCATTTTTTGTGTCCTTAATAGTAACTGTTAACTTAATGTTAACTGATGGTAGTGATGTGTTAGTGACTCACACCTTCTAATACAAGTTCACAACTAAACACCTAGCCTATCCATTGGAAAATGACTCAGAAACATCTACGTCAAACAAATTCTTATTTGTTGATTCGTCGTGTCTTCTGATTGGTTCATTTCAAGTTACAACATGCAGTGACAACACTTTCCCTAATTCATTTTCAACTTCGCAGTACACTGCCAAGGACGTACGTACAACGAGTGACGCGCTCTAACTACTCTCGTGATGACGTGCAAAATGCTCTTAACAAGATAGCATAATTGAAGATGCAGTTGCGAAAGTTTCATTTTGTTACGTCAATATTCTCAATATTCTTCTTTATTTTTTCAAGAATATATTTGACGAGATTGCCTATGATACATGTAACTACGTTTTCTCTTCAGATAGTGACTCGGGAAAAGCATACCGGTAGCAAAAGTCACGGGATAAAGACGGAACCATTTTGCCATCAACGGATTTTAGGATGGATCAATAGGCCTATTCACTATAATGCTAAAATTTATATGAGCTGCCAAGATTGTGTTTTGCAACTAATTTGGAGATGTTTGTAGTAGCAATGATAATGCAGGCTTAGATCAGTATAATATGAAAAGTTTGTTGATGTTTTATGATACTGCCAACTCACCCCAACCCCACTGCTTTAGAACTTTTCTGTAATTGAATTTTTCGAGGTCAAGACAATAAATTAGTTCAAAACTGTCTGAAGCAAAAATGTTCCTAATACTCCTCTCCGCCAACCCGTACTAAAGGAATTCTGTAATATTTAGTCGTTTGGCCGGGATGGGCATTAGAAAAAAACACTGCCAAGTCACCCCAGCTTCCCCTACTACTAGTTACAATATGTTGACCCTATTGATAGAAACAGTTATAGTGACCCAATCAGGTTCCATCGAAAGTCTACTTAAGATTGAAAGTAAAAGTTCCACATCACTATGTAGGATTCACTTTTGAATATGCAAGAAAATGAAATCCATAAAATCACAAATATGGTCTTAAAACTGCAATGTAAAGGGGGTTAGGGTCCATCTGCGCGGATTCTCAGAGATTTTACTTTGGAAACGCTGCAAAGGTAAGTCTGCTTGTCGCACATTGTTTTTGATTTTGAAACTTGCATCACTCAAGGTTTCATTAGATGCTGAAACAGTAGTGCATATGATTTTCCATTTCCACAACGTGCATTACTTCACTTAAAAAGATTTTATGCTATAAGTTAGAAATGCAGTATAGGCCTAGGTACTGGTAGTGTAGACCATTTCACTTCGGCTTCTGAAGCCCAATATTGTGACAGTTGACAACATCATCATTTGTGTAATAATCTAGGAGTAGGTACGTGTAATACACCAATCTACCAGCATTGTACAAATTTTGTAGGCCTATCCGATCCCTTTCAAGCACAAACGTAGGCCTGTAGAGGCTAAACTCTGTGGAACTTCGTATGCTAATTTCAAGAGCATTTTGAGGTAGCGATGTTTTGTCTGAATCTGTTTAACACGTTCTCTTGATAAAACTATTTCGTCAGTTGCGAAAAAAGTCTACATCTTTTGCATCTACATCAAAGTCTATATCAAGTATTGAAAAACGGTAGTCTGTGGCGAATAGATATTAAATGATTTTCAAGACTGATTCTTTCGGATTACCTGGCAACCTATGCAATCGTAAGGTAAGAGGAGACCACAGAACAACAAATTGTTAAAGGTGATTGTCTCGGTTTCGTGTCAATCAAATGAGAGTTCGTGAGGTCGACATTCCCATTGAGAATGTTGTCTCATCATTAAAACTGATATTGAAGATAAAATATAGGATCCTAGACCTATATGTTAAACCTTCAATCATCAACAGATAAAATTGTTGTCGATTACGAATAACTTAAGGTTTCAAGTAAATTACTGTAAAACTGTATGCTTTGAATGTTTCATAACCTTTCCTTCAGTACATTGCTTTCAGGAAACAGAAAATTCGACTTCTTGTTCAATCACACATGTTACATACAACATAGTTACAAAAGCATCGCTAACGTCCAGTAAAGCAACAAATGTGCTCCATTCCATATGAGTGATTTTCTATCTAATGAAATAAAACTCAAACCTATTCATTGATGGTGCACCTTTTCATCGAGTGCTGGCCTATTTGCATTAGTTCATTTGTCCATAACAACTTTGTTCAATGCGCAGTGGCATTCACCTTAATATTACCAATAAAAATCCGCAAGAAGATCGGGAGCACCCTCTATATCAACTTTCTAATGGTACTGCATACGCAGACGAGTTGAAGAGTAGAATTCTGCCTAAATCTCTTCAAGAATGGCGACTTCACGTGAGTGATGCTAAACATAAAGCTCACTCATGAGACGATAAGTTCATTCGTTAGGGTAGAGGTTGGGTGAGTTGGCATATGGTAGGATGGGGAGAGCTGGAAAAGATGATGTAATTGGCCAAGTTAGCATACTTTTAAAAAATGCTTAAGCTAAACATTTGAGAAATATTTATGGGACTCATGTCTTTTGTTTAAGTGGACAGATCTGCTCTACATAAGTAGAGACCCTATTTAGTGCTTTCGAATGTATTAATAACCTCCATAAATGGTGGGCCTAACATGAAGTCACGACTCACGAGGTCAACTGAAAAGGCATTGGAAATTTAGGACCTATGCATCTTCTTGTTATTGCATTTTCCATCTGAAGGCGAAGAGAACAATTATGGATGGTGATTCATATGAAAACTTTCTTATCAGCTTTCTATTGTCATAATCATCACCAATGCGGATACTAACGTGCATATGTTTCCAAACGTAGGACTAGACAATGTTTGATTTAAAAATGTATTCTAATCCATTGTACCTGTATTGTCTGCTTTCACATCATGTGTTGATAAAATGGATCACATTAAATATTTTCCCTTCAATGTTATGTGTACAGTCAAAACAACAGATTTGTTTTGGCTTAGGTTGCCATTTTTCCTTTCCACGCCTTGATCAGCTAAGCTAGGGACCGGATATATGTCTGTGCCGTCTTTATGGCGATGGCCATCAAAGCCGCTAAGCCTCGTGGAGCGAGGACTTTTCATACTTTTTCAACAGTTTAAAAATAAATTCACAATATTTAGCCAAACACCCTATGCCAAATCACCCATCTGACCATGACTCTAAAAATGTTGGGTAGCCTAGGGTAGCCTATATGGATTCCATGAACAATTAATGGATGACCCTTTGAGGAGTGGTTAGTTATTGTTAATGACACAAAGTGATCACAGCATCACAACGATTTTGCAAAACATCTGCCAAGTCACCCAGTCTCCCCTACATTTTGAGGCATAAACCAGCATCGATGCTAGCAGTAGGCATAGGCATGATGCTTTCCAAACATACTTTTCTTGTGTGCTCTAGATCGATTTTCATGTTTGCAGTGAATAAAATTAAAGAATCGAGGTTTACATCAGTCATTACCAGTCTTGAACAAGCAGTCTTGCATATTTTCTGTTACCTTTTTTCATGATGTATAAAATGACATGGACCTAGAGTTAATGTTAAAAATATTGTCAATTAGGATGGAATCTGTTAATTTGAAGTTCTAAAAGCTTAATGGGGTGACATGGAATTAAGTGCAGGTAGAAAATATTCTCGCAGATCAATTGAGAAATTATTAGTGTTTCAATGTATGTCCCTTAGCAAAAAGTCGAACCTGTAGGCAAAGCGTTTTTTTGCTATGGCAGGCTATTCAGCCAGCCGATTTAGCTGGTGAAGTAGATTTGATTCAACTGACACCGTTGTAAGCCTGTATACAAAAAATATGATCATGCAGGTTACGCATCTCGCGTATAGAGTTTAGAAAATAACTTACAAAACTGGCCTATAGGCCTACATTTCCTGAACATCGAGGAATTAGAAAACCAAGTAATTTCCAAGTAATAACCAAGTAATGATCAACGAACCAGCCCCGTTCGTTTTTTCATTCTCATTAGTTCTTATTAGGGGGTCTGTGCACGAACGCGATCGTGTTTCGTACCGCATCGAGCATTGTTATTCTTGTCGCTTTCGTGTTCGTGTTTTGACAATTTAAGTGTTGTTTTATTTCCGTGTTTTCAAGGATTCATTCTAAATTTTTGAATCGAAATGATTTAATAGCTGAACCTGCTCTAGCGAAAGACAGGCTTTCTAGAATACATTTTATTCCACGACGATGAGGGATAAATAAACAGCATTCTTTTAGTGCACTTTCACAGCTGGATCGGCTGAAGACCAATGCCTATATATAGAGTACATGTATATAGTTGACTAACACATGAACGAGCCACGAGCATCAACCGCCTCGTATGCGGACCCTCAGTCTGGTATGCTGAGGGCGTTGCGCAGTTTCCGAAATTGAGCCGAGCAGTGCACGCCTGCTGCAAGCCGCTACTGCCAACACGGGTGATGTCATAAACAATATGTGGTGGACCTTGAGCCAGAGCAGCTTGACAAAGAGCTCTGGATCAGCCACAGGTCTACAGCCATTTGACGGTAATCACTGACCTTCTAGTCTAATTCAAATTACTTCGCACGTTTTGTAAATTCCTCCAGTCAACTATTGTTTTGTGTTGAATTTCTAAATGAATTGCTCGCAAGATGCAGTTCGTGTTACCTTCGTGCTAGTCGCAAGCGGCTTGGATCTCGTGCCGTGTCGTGTTGAGGACAAATTTCCGGAGACTGCTGACCTCTACGTCAAATGCACTGATTCATAGATATGAGTGGTAAAGACATAGTCATAGTGCGAAGAATGTGAATTGACATGATTTTATCTTACATAGAAGAGAAAGGACTTAATACCCTGAAGACTTACACGGGCCTCCAATGTGGCGCCAAATGGCTTGCTTCTATTAATCCAACTCAGAGTTTTCTGCACTCACGACTTAAAGGGGATGATGATAAAAGGGAAGCATTAATATGTCAGAAGATCGGAGAACAAGATCCCATCTCCTTTCTCGGATTTTCGGTTATGAAAGACTTGTTATGGAAGCCGTGCATTCGGTCCATTACCAAGCAGACAGCTCAACTTATTGGCAGTCTTTATCGTGCCAGCAGCTACTTTTCACACAGACTGTCTACTATCTTTACAACTGCACTATTCTTCCTTTGAAGGAGTATTATTGCCATCTGTGAGCCGGCGCCCCACAAACACATCTCAACCTCCCAGAACGGGTTGAGAAACATGTCAAGAATCTAGTGGATGAAAAACTTGCTAACCAGTTGCAGCCTCTATCCGTCGGACGGGATGTTGCTTCACTCAGTCTCTTCTACAGATAATATTTTGGTAGAAGCAGCTCTGCAGTAAATGAGTGCATATCCAAACCTAAGATCTTCTCCAGAAGCACACGCAGAGCTAATACACTCACGTGCTATCATGTGAACTTAGAACGCGCACGCACAGTGAGTCGCTCAAAGAGCTTTATTGTTCGCACGGCACAGCTTTAGAAACTGCTTCCACTGACCACTCTCCCTGACCAATACAATCTTGATACTATCTTTCCAATGGGGAAAACTGCGTCAGATTAGTGGTTCTGTTGTTTTGCTTTTCTTAAGTGGAATAACACAATTTATCACTTTTTCATTGAGTAACCTCTAGCTTTGTTCATTGCTCATAGCTGTGTTTGAGGTGAAAATGTTGCAAAAAACAAAATGTAGATGGAAATTCCATGTTATAGTGTTTGCAATCGCATTACATGTTTTTATGTAGGCTACATATTGGAACAATTTTTCATGCTACTGTTAATGCAAATTGTTAGATTTTAGATTTGTGCATAGTGAGAGATCACTGATAACAGACTTTGCACGTTGTAGAAAGTTCAATTTAATACACAAGTCTGAGACGAGTACATTAAGTCTATGAACGAGGACATTCTAAGTGTGAAGAATGACATCTGTGATGTATCATAATTTAAAGGCCGTAAGAGTATATATGCTGTTATACCACAATCTAGCGGGTATATATATATATATATAATCTATATATATTAATATTTTGACACCGAAGGGAATTCATTACTCCGAAACCGTAGCCCTCTCGCCCTTCGGACTTGGGCATTTAAAATATCTATCTCATGAAATGCCAAAGAGAAATAATCATGCACGTAGTTACTTCAATAATTATTTTCCTCGTATTTCGAATTTCCTTCAAATGTATCGTCTCATGTAAGCTTTTGAAATGTCTTCGGTAATTACATAAATGTGTTTTTACCCTTTATGCATAAATGTACCATTTGATTTACAGTTATCCATGTGTACAATTAATGTGTGAGTCGTGATTAGCCTCTCCCTACAAATATTTTGCAAACACTGATTCATCCGTAGAACTTAAAGCTCACAATATGTGGTAAGTCAAAGCAACCTAAAAAGTTAGAATTTTTTTGAAAAAATCTTTCTGAGAAGAAACTTAACCCCAAGACATCTTATAAAACATCCTTACAAGAACGACAAATTGAAAACCATTCATAAAACAATCGTCAGACTATTTTCAATATGTCATTAATCGTTTCACAACAGATGATTAGTCCATTGATTTATCATTATTACTTTTTTGCCTGCTAATCAATCATCTCTTTTCTCCTTTCGATTTACGCATCCATTTACTTCCGATGCGCGTTGAACAAAGGTTCATACATCAGGTGTCAAAATTGCACTACGTCAAAATAGCAAAACGTTTAATTTCAACAGAAAGCGTTCGGAGTTCTGGGGTAACAAATTGTTCTGAATTCGTAAATTGAGAGTTGTATATCACGTTGTAAAGTGGTGTTCACATATGATAGGCCTTGTTCATGTGTAATGAAATAATGAACACTATAGATGATGAAACAATGGAAGGAGAGAACTATCAATGATACATGTACTTGCATTTCAATGAAGAGTCATATGACGAAATAAATGAAGCTGTGTAATTATAGTCATTACGGTAAAGAATTTTATGCAAACTGCATGATTTTTCAAGATACGTGATTATCAGTCATGCGGAATACCAAAATGCAATTTATATCAGGTTATCTAATCTTAAGTATTAAGAGGTCCGGAAAAGAATATTCATAAACTAATATATGCATGCATATCACCGAGTAACTTTCATGAACCGAAAATCAACAAAGGGTAATTGAGAATGATCTTACCTTGAAGGAGCGTGTTGTGAAAATAAGTTTTGTTGATAATGCTCCAGACATCGTGGTAAATAGTTCTTTTAAGTCAGACCGAAATTTCTAATGCAATGCCTTGTTCTTTATTCATGAAAAATAAATATCTCATTGCTTTGATGTGTTCAAAGAAGCTCGAATTGATTATATATTATTTTTGCATGCGCGCACCTGAAAAAAATTATGCTTTGAAATCAAATGGCATTTTAACTTCTTATCTTATCTTCTTTTCCAGAGTATTGTCACATTCTTTCAACCTGCCGCGCAAGAGAGTTAAGTGGGAAATGACAGGTTAGTTCGATTCAAGTTCTTACGTCCATGTCATGTCGTATGTCAAGCCATCTCCAGCCTTTCATTGACCTTAGCGATGTGTAGATTTCAAGAATATCGTCAGCTTGGGACCTATTGTAAAAGTTATTAACATGCTTCCGATATGAAGAAGCTTCTCCGAAATTCATGTAGTCTCCGCTTTTATAGTACTTCAAAAGATAAGAAATCTCAGCTTACGATATTTTATGATGTTTTAAGGTGCCGAGAGGTTCATCCCTCGTCATGCAGGCAGGCAGATGTAGAAGTTTAAATTTGATAAAAGTTTGGAACTGTAATTTCTTCTATTTTATGTGTGGTTCAGATCTGCAGTCCCATCTGGTGCACTGATGCATCGTGTGGTTCTTCATCTCTCAACTAAATCATTCACGAAACGCAGTGACCCAACAGGCCAGGACTGTGTTGACTTGCTTGCAAGTTGTCATTCTATTGTCAGAAGACAGACAGTTGATTTAGCCGATCTACCTGTGTAAATGGCCGCTTCACAGATAAGAGTTTTTCAATAAGCATATTAAGTCACTTCATTGGTGAATTTCAACTAAGAATGAAGATATATTACCTTTCAACTGACAGCCTATATCGTCGGCGCGTAGCGCCAGACGATTTAGTCTGACCATTTGAAAGGTAATATGCATTGTCTACTTAAGTTTCTAAATCTATGGTGCAATAATATAGGAATATTGGCAGTTTGTACATTGCTGCCTGCTGTCGGCAGGCAGCAATGGCATTACCCTGCCGTCATTTTTCAATACTTATAACATAGAAGTTACTGCTAAGATCATAGACTTCTAAATTGCAGAAGAATGTTATGTTACAGGAAGTCTATGGATAGAATGGAAATACCACATGAGATTTCTCGGTAAGTAATGAACAAATCGTCGGCCGCTAACGCGGTCTCTGATTTGTACATTACTTACCTTGAAATCTCATATGGTATTCCTACAGTGTTACTGAAGCTAAAATCTATGACATCAAAAATCCAAGATTTTGATCTGCAAAAGACTCATCTATGATAATTTTATACATGGCCCATGCAGCTCAGAACATTGAAGTATGTAAAGCTTGAGATATCTACGAGTCCAAATTGTGAGCCATTGGAATCACTTCTATGTCATTTTCATTGGGAATGCGGAGATGGACGGTGAAATGCTCCTATGTCAATGGTATTACATAGCAAATTAGACGGCCTTAATTACGCAATTAAGGCCGTCTAATTTGGATTTGGAGATATATGAACGACTTTCATAGAAAAATGACATGTGAAATATCGGCGGACAACCCTACTTGTTCAGTAACAATGTCTCTCTCTTTATGGTCGAATGCAATTTCTCTACACGATTTTGAAAATGAAGAATGACCGATGAAGAGTTTTTTTATCAGTCATGGATATCTACAGGTAGCATTTACTGTGCCATGTGTGCATCGATGAATGTTGACAAATATTGTTGTCTATGAAAACCATTCCGGCAGTCAGAGCGGGTTTCTGATGGGAACGAGACCGAAAATGAGACTCACAGGACGATGTACACCCTATTACTGTCACGAACCTACGGTTCTGCCGAGTTTTACCAGTTTCCTCTTCTTGTCAGACAGGAAAGAGAAAAACACAAGTAGATCCAGTGGGAAGCCGATTGAAAATTTGAGTAAGAGTGAAATGTTCAATGTTTTCTCTGATTGTGTGAAAAGTACTAAGTCTATCTTTTTGTATGGATTGTCTTCAAGTAATTTTCTATCATGTGTGTGTTATAATCATGCTTTTGAACGATGATGCATGCGAGAACGTGGTTTTATGTGGCTAAAGCTGGCCAAAAATGCTGTAAATGTGTTTTAAAGTGTGAGTCTTGATAAACCCAGATGTGCTTAGCTTATCAGGAAAAGCACATAAAAGTTATGGCTCTACAAACTTAGTACTTTCACCTAATCATAGAGAACATCGAAATCTTATTGTTGGCGAAGTTTACTTCCCAATGGATTTGCATGTGTTTTCTCTGATCCTTTGTGACAAGAGGAGGAGCCAGGCAGAACTCGGTAGACGTGCTGATTCGTAGCATCCAAAAGGTGTACATCATTCTGTGAAATTTTCATTTCCGGCTTCGTTCCCTGTGCAAATTTGTGCTGGTGGTCAGATTAATAGATGACAAAACCGCTACATGTAGTAAATAAACTATGAAAACGATTTTGCTAACCCTGTGAAGGCAAATACCTGAATAGAAAATTGGTATTCAAGAGCAACTATCTGTTAGGTCTAGTGATTTCTTTGGACACTTATGGAATGCCAGATCTGCAGGCCCCGTATGACTGATGCAAATCTGATGAAGCATTTCCGGAAAAAACCTTGGCCTCACTGCCAGTGGATTCTTTCGTTTGCCGACGCGTACTTGTTCAAGGTAATCTACCATTGCATCAGGACCAACAGAATGCTGTAGATCTTCAGCATTTGTTTAGTCTCTGAAAGTGCTAAACAGAAAATTACACTGACTAGACGGTAGCGATAGTTTCGTTGAGCGGTTTTCAACTTCAGAGAAAATATTTTTGAGTTGGAAAGAGCCAGGAATTTTTTAGATGTTAATTATTATTATAAGTTATGATGTACAAAATTTTTCGATTACCATCCAGTAATCATCTTCAGTACAAGGATGGTAATCGAAAAATTTTGTACATCATAACTTATAATAATAATTAACATCTAAAAAATTGCTGGCTCTTTCCAACTCAAAAATATCTTATCATGACTAGCCAGGGCATCTTCCAAAAACTTCAGAGAGCTTTTTTGTGTCGCTTTCTCTGATCCTATTTGTCATTTAATATGGTGATGCTTTGTCTTAACTCATTAAAATTATATTTCCATCGTCAGTAGACACAAATCGTAAGGATATTAGCTTTCCTCAGTGCGTGAAGATCTTCGGAATTTTACTTTCTTCCACTAAGTTGACATAAAAGAGATAAAATGTCGAATGTACTTTTTGAATGCATGGCTATCCATTCGCCATTCATCGTTCTTTAAAGGCATATTTCTCTAAAAATACCTTCTATTTGATGATTACTAATTATTACGTGAAGACCTTAGTGCAAGCGTTTCTAAAGTAAGGTTATTGTGTGAACTGTTTCGGAAATTAAGTTTGCTTCACTTGTGATTAGCCGTTATTATTCAATCGCTGCACACGCTAACACTGATTTAAAACTCATTAAACGTATATACCGATCCTAATGGTCAATTGTGTGTTTAGATTCTTCTTTTACATTGTTTACAGGCAATAATTTGCGAAGAAAACTAAAAATAGCTACATTCTAATCATTGAACTACTTTCAAATGAAAGACTTCGATTCCTCATACATTTGAGGTGCGTTTTAGAATATTATTTGAAGATGAAACAAAACATTATTAATTCCTATGCAATCAATGATCATCAAACTGCAGTCATAAAGCACCATTTCTGATAAGTATTTTAGTTGTTGAACTGTTGTGACCTTAAGTTCATACTTTTGCGACCAACCCATGAAACTTACAAAACCTGTTTTTCATGGCATGTGTATAGCTAAATGATGTCATCTGATTTTGCATGGGTCATGGAGTTTGCCACTACGAGTGGATAATTGAAAATCGGGTTGTGGAATAAATCAGCTTTTCGTTAATTAGCATTTGCGTGTGATGAATCCACAATGTCACTTGTTATACACGCACTGTCTTTGAGTTGTCATTTACCTATAAAGCGGCTACAAGAGCTGAACACGTTACTGCCTGGAAGTCCGTAGATAATATTTTTCATCATACTGATTCTATTTCGACTTGTCTGCCTCTGGACAAAATTGTGTTAGCTATATGGACATTTAGCTTCGCATATACTTGACTTCGCATTGCATCAACTTAACGCATTTCGATCGATCGATACAAAAGATATTGTCGATGATTATGCTCGGCTTAAATTGAATATTCCATACTTCTGTAATTCCTACCAACTGCCTGTCATGGCTGCTGAAGTCGTATGTCATTGGCTAATTTAAGCTGATCTAAATTTAATAGATCCACATGTAGAAATAGAAAATGAATCGGCCATGCTTCTGATTTAATTTGACGTACTTATCAGAATCGCCTGTGGTTCTGATTTCCGATGGTCCTGAATTTTATGATCAAGGAAAAGCAGGTTCTCTCCCAATTTTTACGACTTGTATTTCAATAAATAAAAAGCGAGTCACCCGACGCGTTTCGTCTATACACAGACAGTCTCAAGGGTAAAATTGTCGCTGTACAAGTGGGTTTTTATACATAAATCAGTCATTGAAAGCAGCTCATCTGGTCATCTCATGACTTCTGTTTATTTTTGGCATGTTCGTCGCAATATAGCGGGATTCAGCCACCCTAGTAGTAATCGCTGTTAGTTGTTGGTCAGTAATTTTGCAGTCGAAATTGTTAATGGTCATCACTTTATCACGGTGGGCCGGGCCTTCATCGAATGTTCACTAAGTGCACTCTTCTGGTCTTCATACCGTAAACTACGCTCATGTTCTCTGTAGCGAACTTGAAATGGACGACACGTTTGACCTATGTAACTTTGGTCACATATTCTGCAAGTAAATTCATAAATAACATATTTACTTTTGCAGTTATACTTTGGGCCAATATTTTTACAAATACAACAAGAACAAGTACTTTTATCCGATTTTTTGAAATTTGAAACAAGCGTTTTTCCAGGTTTACTGGTGATACGTATCGGAATATCGTATTTATTTTATTGATTTTTCTCAAAAAGCCATCGCCTACAAAATCAAGGTTCAAAATTATATTATTTTCTTCAACGTTAAATTTTTTACTTCTATTTTTGCGATACATATCAGTTTTACTAAAACCATTGTTATTTAATCTATTTTGTATGATATCGTACGCTTTTTCTGATGGGTCAGAGCATCGAGTCTCGACGTATCGGAAACTATTTTTATAAAATTATTTTTACTTAATTCGGCAGCCAACTATCTTTGCGTAAACTTATTCCAGAATGGCAAGTTTGCTATACCAACTATTTTAGCCTTCCCTTCACTGAGATGCTTATGTCCAGGAAATTGAGATAATCATTTTCTGGAACTTCTAAAGTAAATAGAATGTTATCATCTATTGAGTTAAACGTTTCATGAATATTCTTAAGTACATTTTTATCCTTGGGGAAAGGACCCAAGATGATATCGTCTATGTATCTTTTATAACTGGTTGGAGAAATATTGTGATAATTTTTCAATTTTTCTATGGCTTTATTTTCTACGCTATTCATAAAAATTATCGCAAATGGGGGAGCGAAATGTGTCCCCATTGGACATCCTTTTATTTGGAGGTACGTCTTATCATTCTACATTATCTCAGATCATTGTAGATTATCTACAGAGAACATGAGCGTAGTTTACGGTATGAAGACCAGAAGAGTGCACTTAGTGAACATTCGATGAAGGCCCGGCCCACCGTGATAAAGTGATGACCATTAACAATTTCGACTGCAAAATTACTGACCAACAACTAACAGCGATTACTACTAGGGTGGCTGAATCCCGCTATATTGCGACGAACATGCCAAAAATAAACAGAAGTCATGAGATGACCAGATGAGCTGCTTTCAATGACTGATTTATGTATAAAAACCCACTTGTACAGCGACAATTTTACCCTTGAGACTGTCTGTGTATAGACGAAACGCGTCGGGTGACTCGCTTTTTATTTATTGAAATACAAGTCGTAAAAATTGGGAGAGAACCTGCTTTTTCTTGATCATCATGACTGACCTCCCGTATCGACAACTCAATCAGTGCCTGAATTTTATGTCTGTGTGCTGATAGAAGATACACTTACATAAGAGGGCCAGCAGTGTCTGCTGACTGAAAAGTATTCTAGACAAATGTTAAAACGTGAAGGAGGGTTTGAGGGTTCATAAATACTACAAGTGCATCTCTATCATATTTAAGTGGGTATCCTGCTTCCTCTGAATACAGAATGCATCTCAGTTGACAAGGTGATGCTAAAATAAGTCACTCAGAGAGTCTGCAAACATTCAGCATTGACAGTCAGATTTTCAACATTCCATCTGAAGTGTTTTTCCAAATGGAGTGATATCTTTTAGAGTGGTGTGGAGCTCTTTAGAGTTCTAAGATACCTGATGCAGTCTGTTCGGTTGCAGCAAATGATCCTGCCGCAAGCCGTGAGTAGATCAGCGCACATGAACATGAATCGCACACAATACTAACCGAATGTTGATAACAAATCCTCACAATTTTCTGTAATACAAATGAGTGTGTTCTACTTCAGCTATCACAGAGGTATAACTGATAGTTGAAATGCATGGTTAATGAGTTTATTTTAGATTAACAAAGCTTGTCAATAAATTGAGCGAATTATGTTGACTGAGACACTACATCTCACAACGGAGTCACGGACGGTGCAACTGGCCGGGTCTCTACTCCTCAAAATGGAGGCTTGGACGGAGCAGCTGATTGGGTGACTTCTCCTCACAGTGGAGGCTTGGACGGAGCAGCTGATTGGGTAACTTCTCCTCACAGTGGAGGCTTGGACGGAGCAGCTGATTGGGTAACTTCTCCTCACAGTGGAGGCTTGGACGGAGCAGCTGATTGGGTGACTTCTCCTCACAGTGGAGGCTTGGACGGAGCAGCTGATTGGGTAACTTTTCCTCACAGTGGAGGCTTGGACGGAGCAGCTGATTGGGTGACTTCTCCTCACAGTGGAGGCTTGGACGGAGCAGCTGACTGGGTCACTACTCATCACACTGGAGACTGGGACGTTGCAGCTGACTGGGTCACTACTCATCACAATGCAGTCTTAGATGGAGCAGCTGACTGGGTCACTACTCATCACACTGGAGACTGGGACGTTGCAGCTGACTTGGTCACTACTCATCACACTGCAGTCGTAGACGGAGCTGCTGACTGGGTCACTTCTCCTCACATTGCAGTCTCAGATGGAGCAGCTGACTGGGTCACTACTCATCACACTGGAGACTTGGACGGAGCTGCTGACTGGGTCACTACTCATCACACTGCAGTCTTAGATGGAGCAGCTGACTGGGTCACTACTCATCACACTGGAGACTGGGACGTTGCAGCTGACTGGGTCACTACTCATCACAATGCAGTCTTAGATGGAGCAGCTGACTGGGTCACCACTTCTTGGAGGTCGTCTGTCCTTTGAGTTCGTAAAATCGAAGCAGTTTAGGGTAGAATGGCCATAAAGAAGAAATTGAAGGAATCGTGTTTGAAAAATTACATACAGAATCAAAATGACATTCGATGCTTTTTTTTGCTGCAATCAGGCTCAAGACTTTCAAGAGTCCATGTATCGATATGAGATTTTGATGACTGATTTATAAATGTCGAATTTTCCATGTTTCTGATAGAGTCATCGTACAGGAATGTCATCCTGCTCCTTCTTATGAACAACATGTTGATTGACATGTAATTCCTAATGCAAGTAGTTCATTACTTTTTACAACAACTTTATAAACAAGTTTTCTTAGATGTTGCCACTGTTATCTGATAAATTTCAAAAACGTGTAACATAACAGTCTAGTTGATCACTTTATTGTACTATGGCAATGTTTTGTAAGTTATCACTCTATTATTCTACGAGTGACATCAGTGTATGAAGAACTTATATACATGTACGTATAAATGTATTATACATGGGGTTCAAACACCGCTGAATGGTCCGACAAGTTTTGGGGAGTTGTAATCCTTTTGTCTACATGCCTTTCCTGACGACTTTCAATGCCTTTGGCGGGATTGCAGCACTCGAGCAAAAGATCGCAAAGCCATGCACTTAACCAGTCTGCTACGAAGCTACGTCTTCAAGGTGCATGTGTAAGTACAAGTAGTATGATCGTTTGGACTGTCATCTACTTTCATAATGTATCTTCACAGTGAGTTTCAGCACATTTTCCCTTGAACATGGAGTGCTTCGAAAGATATTCTTGCTGCTTCTTAGGACGATGGTCATCAAGCAGTGGTTTCAGGAAACAACTTACTATTTTTAGGGTTAATTCCTTTGGGAAAATCCAATAAACTTCCGTGAGAAATTATCAATTTGATCAACGAAGGAAAATTTATAACTCCTGATCAACAACAGCTTATTTTCACATTCAGTTATAATGACAGCAACTTAGTGGTTACGTAGCTAACACACTCTAATTCAATTGTTGTTGTCATTTGGAGAACAATGGAAGGGGAAGAGAATTAGAATGCAGCAGGGCGTCATGTCATACAATTTGAAAATGCGATCATTGGAAATGTTTATTGAGTACAATTCATATGTTTACTCTGATTTCATTGATTCTTTCATCATTTACTTGAAAATCTGTTTCTATGTCATTTTATAGCTGATTATTCGAAGTCGATTTCATGTACCTACATCTTCCAGATTCAACTCTGCATGCACATGATGATTGTCGACCTCATTGTGATCAGTTTTGAGAACAGGATATCCTAAAAATTGTTATTAACGTGTCCGATGTCAGTTCATGATTTGTATTAGAAGTCATTGAGAATTTCCCGTTAAAGTGTTCACTTGCGTCTAGATATCTATGAGTTGATGAAGTACAGAAAGTCAATAGCAAGGTGTTGGACTCGAATATTTTCTAGCTACAAAAGGATTTGTCTCCGTCCATGTATTGTAGAGATCTTATCGCTTTATTTGACCTGTAAAGCAGATTATGGCCGGCGCGGGAAATAGTATTTACTCCAATCATGCTCCTATGCACGGGAAGGACCGCAATCTATGCCAATTATACTTCTTCTTGTCCTGCTTTAGTATAGACTACACGTGCTATAGATCAAAGAATAGATATTTTTACAATTGACCACTCAAAATTTCTATTCAAATCATAGAAGTAGATAATTCAAATACTCTTGATCATAGAAGTGGATAATAGTACGCTAGAATGGAAGTTTGATATCTTGCCTATATACAATGATGGCACATGGAAAAATCTATGGTTTGTAGATCTGCTTCGATCTAAAACATTGTATCATAGTCAAACTATTTGCCAAGCTGGTTGTGGAAGTTGTTGAAAGCAGGATTTTCATCAAGAGAACTTTAGGTGAAATGGTGTCATTGCTTCATGTGAATTAGCTTACTATTCAATGGATTAATATACTGTGTCTCTTTGTAGCAGTCATTGACAACTATCATCCAATTTTTCAATGCTGGGATACGAATCAAAAATTGGTTCAGAGTCATAATTGAAAATGGTTGCTGTACTGGTTGTAAGAATAACTCAAGTATTCAAAGATAAAAATTCTGATTATTGGATAATTTCTCCTTCTAACGGTTAAGAAACCTAGCGCTTTCTGGAATAAACGCATTGAAAGCTTCTATAACGACAGTCATTTCTCAGATAAATGAAATGTCGCTGGATCCTTTCAATTAATCACTAAATGACTTATGTGATATAGTGTGATGATAGTTTGGAAGCTCATATTCGAAAGCATGCAAAGGTTTTGAAAACTATTCAAATATAATGAATAAAAGATAATAATAATAAGAAGGGGAACCCTTTAAAGTAAGATGAAAACCCGAAGATTTCTTGGCCTCTGATTTCAAGCAGGAGTAATGCATGTTCTGTAAATCGACATTACAAGATGCGAATGTGTCTGATCATACTCTTGATCGATTATAGGAGCGATATTTCAAAATGATGAACGTACAGAACGTTTTACAGGATTTCCTTCTTTGTCATCCTGTCGCCGCAGTATTTTGAAAATTCACTATTGCTTTTCTGTACCTGATCTTTGGACTAGGGGCACCAATCCGGATCACAAATTGTTTTGATAATTAAAAATGCCAACCCGAAAACAAGAAAGCCAGTTTGCAAAATTTGCTTTTTGCCCCAACTAAGTTCCCCCGGCGTGTGCCATAATTTTCATGCAATTTCCATTCTAGGACTTTCTATGGTATTATTAATTTCTATGCTCTTGATCGATAATCATAGACATGGCAATCACAATCTGTCCTTGATCATCATTACACGTTGGCAAAAATTTCTCACCGCTACTCGTGCATGAGATTGCTTCATCTTAGCATTCGAACTCGTTAGATTTAAATAGCCCACACCCATGGAAATATATAAATAGCATCGTTATAGAAGTCTATGCCTCACCCTACGGGCTCGGGCATTTAAGATATCTAACTCGTGGAATGCTATTAAGAAGCGATCATACACTAGTTTCGTTAATAACTAATTCACAAGAACAGTGATCGAATTTGTAGAGTTGCAGCATATGTAGAAGTACTCGGCGTTTTCATATTTTTAAGAGTTCAATTTTTAGTACTGCTAATTTCAATGTCTTCGTTTACATGTAGGCATGCATGGTGCATACCTGCAATTTTCTGTACATAATTGCACCTTGAAAATGTGCGATGAAACTAATGTATAGACAGCTAATAATGCATAATTAATAGAATATACCTAATCATTTTCCCTTGCATTTTGACAGAAAATTCCTCAAAATTACATTTCGTATGCATGTAGCCTATCACTTCACAATTTTTGTCTAATATACGTCTGCTACGCTGTCAATGCCTGAGAGGCGAATAAAAATATGACTGACAGTTATTAAAGTTCAGTTTCTTGGTGTTTATTCATGATTTAGTTGAAATTCATCCTGAAACTTAATCATAGAGATAGATACAAAATATTTGATTTGATTGTGGTACGGCTACTATACTTTGAAGTATATTTTCAGCCTGTCATTGGATTCGCCGATTAGATTGGAATCTGATCGCCAAATTCAAATAATGCACATTGAAGTAAAAATTGGCAATTGTTCGAAGAATCGAAGTAATGTGCAGTGCCCGATAAGTTAATTCTTACAAAGTATAAATTGCATGCATTTTTTTACCTTTCGAAATTTTCTCACGAAATATACCTAAACATTAGTTAGTTATAGTTCACTAATTGAGAATACGATGAAAACAAGAAATTTCCACCAGGAATTTTGCTTGAATGACTGCTTTAATAACGAGTTGAAGTATTCCATCAATCAGTGTCTCACAAACTGTCCTGGAATGCCCATTCCCCAGCGACCTGCTGCCGGACATGGTGTGGGAGATTTTCTGTTGGAAAGGAGTATGTTTAACATTCATATCTTATGGTTTTGAAAGATCGCATGATATCTCAGATGAATGAATGGGATCTGTCTGGACATCATGATGTTTATATGCATGACATGAATCTTGTCATATGGCACGGTCAGTGACACGGTTCCTGAAAGAAAACGGAGTGAGAGCTTTAGAAAGACCCGGAGACAGTACAGATATTAATCCAATTGAAAATCTTTAAGCCGTTCTAAAGTTGTAACTCAGCTCTCACTCTCTCTTCACAAAAATTCGAAAATTTTGCTTTATTTGCATCGTGACGTTGGGCTTCAGAAACATTTTGAGACACTGATTGAAGGAATGCCTCGCCGTATTAAAGCAGTCATTCAAGAAAAAGGTGGATCAACTAAGCATTGGCAAAAACTGTGTTTTAGATTCTTTACCCAAACATTTTTAAATTTCGGTGATGAACATTTTATAATTTGATGAAGACGTCTACAGAACATTGTCGCTATTGAGAAGACTACTTGATATGTTTTATTAAATACAGATTTGAAATTCTGGTGGAAATTTCTTGTTGTTGCATTTTTAATTAATAAACTACAACTAACTGATGTTTGGTTATATTTCGTGAGGAAACCTCAAATTCTATAAAATACATAGTGACATTTTGTTCGAATTAATTTGCTGGGCACTGTATTTTACTCTTAATCCGTTAAAGATGCACGTTAGGTTGTCAAATGGCATGTGTAGTGTCATCAATGCATCATGAAGTAGCTAAAAACACGTAATCGACATCTTCTACATATTCTTTCATGTCATTTTCCACGAAGCGAAATTGTACATCAAAATATTATTTGCGGCATTACTGCTCTATATGCTTTGTATTTAGAGTGTGAAATTGACATGATTTTCCTTAGTAGCAGATCTTCAAAATCCGATCACTTTCAATCATCAATAGCTGATCGGTTATGTACATTTAAAAATTAATAGCGTTTTTAATGAGTACGATCGAAATGATCTCGGATGGTGATTGCATTGGCATGTCGGTGTTCATGAGGTACCGAAGACTTTACCTATGAGTACACGGAAACTTCTAAGCGATTCGAGTAGCGCTTGGGTGCCCTTGAGCTTGATATTTATTAACAGGAACGGGCCCAGGTCAGCCGAATCAGCGCGTACTTAGTAGTTTATATTGGCACGGTGAATCTGATGAGTGTATAGCTGAAACTTATTCGATGTTTTTTATTTGTGACTAATTATCACAATATCAATCCTACCGATTAACTGATGAATGTAAATATGCATTTGATTTGACCCTGCTCTTATGTATTGAGCTGAGTTTTGAAAAATGATTTACGTTTGATTCTTGACTTGAATTCCTTTTGTAAACCTTTGTGATATCACTAACCCTATCGCTCGATGAGATGTCCCGTGAATGTGCTGAATTTATTATCACATCTTTGGCATTACAAGCATGCAACTTTTACTATTTTCTCTCTCTGTGAACTGACGCAGAAGTGCTGAAGAGGAGTGTAGCAGCGTGGGATGTGTCTCTGATTCTGCACAGTACTGCGGATTTGTACAGGATTTTGCTTTTATAATCTCTCCACAGTTTATGTATTTATATTGCATATGATATTAAGTCTGTTGCATTTAGATAAATTGAGATGTACAGAAAATTGAAAAATAAGTGAATGAGATGGCCACCAATTTAGTGGGAAATGGGATCTGATTTGAGAACAGCATAGTTTTCAGTAAACATGAGCTTCATCCCGTATTTTTGGTTAACATTCTGCATTGGAGACTCAAGCTGAAGCAGAGAGTCTCCAATAGATCTACAGTAATGTCAGTAATGCAAAATGGTTAATAAACACTCAAATTGAATAATATTTTGAATGAAAGGATTTCCATTTGTGATTCGCAGTGTAATGTGATATGAAATCCATCAATTCTTGATTGTTGGACTGTTGTTCAAGCTTCCATGAACTGTAGAGTCGTCGCCGAAGTCACTGCTATGTGATGTCCTGTGATAATGTCCACTGTTTTTGATACCCATACGTAACGTTAAGCAAACATTTTCTAGAAGGAGTTTGAAAGGAATCAGTCTAGCTCACAATTGTCAGTGAATGAGCAAATAAGAGAATAATGTCTTGTTCTTTTCCTCGTCTATCATGCGAAACTTTTCTCTTTCAACACGTTGTCCATTTCAATTGATTGAAATGAAAATTCTTGATAATCATCTATCGCAAGGAAGCGTTTTAAACAAGTCAGCAAGTGAACCGATGAGCCCCGTAGACGGCGACAGTTATAGTTTTCTGTCGATGCAGCGATAAGACTCTGTAATGTGCACCAGCCATGTAGAAGTAGATTAATGTAATGGTCATCGAACACGACACCGTGTGGTGCATTCCTTCATGAGTGAACCGTTGATCGGGGTTGGGTGTTTGATGGTCATCGAACACGACACCGTGTGGTGCATTCCTTCATGAGTGAACCGTTGACCGGGGTTGGGTGTTTGATGGGCACCGAACACGACACCGTGTGGTGCATTCCTCCATGAGTGAACCGTTCAATGGGGATCTACACGAAAATAACCATCAAAAAGGTTCCTAGAAAGACTTGTTTTCGCAAATTACCAGAAATAACCAAAATCGAACTTAGGAAATGGAGACAAGATTTGCAACGACTGCATGCTCTTTTGCTTGATAGCAACATGTGAACAAAGGCGCGCTAAATGTCTTGTGTAAAATTTCTCGGGTAAAGTGGTTACAAATATGTGGAAGTACTGCTGATTTTTGGGCGCGTGGCATGCCCACTGAAAGAATGGTCGAACGTCCACGGCTCGTTGGTGCGAGTTTGAAACGATCATAATGAGAATGAATCTACTATGTTTCTATGAATCTACAAAACATTTCCCGACATAAAACAAGATCATGACAACCAAAATTAATTGAATCATTTCTAAATGGTTGTTATAAAACGCAATGGTATATGTGTTTTTAGTTCAAATATTTATGAACTAAAAAGGCTTTTCATTGATCAGATTAAGTTCAATATATTTTCAGATTCCTTTAGATTACACACATCATTACACACACATCATGTATGCGTTACTATAATTAATCTGTAATTATTACTATAATAATTGATACCAACTTTAGCTGGTCAAAGTGGTTCCAAGCAATGCATGTTTTGGCTATAAAAACAAATAAATTGCAAGAGTCAATTGTAGTGACTGCATCAAATTTTAATTCAAGCAGAAAAGACAACTTGTCAAGTTTTCAAAAAGTTGTCTCTTTGCCAACCCGTGGCATGTCACATGTCGCGGTGGGACTGACGATGCATTTTTAATGAATGTGTCAACCACCTCTCTTTCAAGTACAACGCTGGACTGAATTATACATGAACTAGCATTCAAATTAACAGTAACAAGACAGTGAAAATAACTTTAGAAATCACAGTCGGCAGCACAAAGGAGAAGTGGAAAATGCATCGGTGTCATTCTGATATCCGTTCGTTCTTGAAATATTTTAAGTGCACGATTCAGTTTAGCGGAGTGCGAGAACTGGCCGAAACATGTCACGCGTCCAATTTGTGTTTGAAAAATAAATAGCGGCATTTCTGTTAAAAATGTCCCCCCAATTATGGTAATTCATGCAGTGCCTTCAATCTGCACTGAGCGGCTCCAAGTCGGCGGGAAATGCAGTGTGTTGTCTGAAACCATTTTTACCTTGATGACATTTGATTTTAAAATGGTAAAGCAGCAATCAATTTCATATTATTGATTACAAAACCGTTCATAGACTGCGATCGCTTGTCAGTTTTTAAGTTATGTAGGAATAACACTCGTAGGCGACAAAGAACTAACAGAGATTGTGTGCGACTTATCTGGTCAATATCAGTGTCTGTGTGTGATGTAACTGCGATACTATCTATTCAAGGGGAATCGGCGGCATTGTTTCATCTTTTGCCTAATCTGGATGACAAACAATTTCTTACATATTTGCGCCTTTAATCATGTTAGTCGTAAATAGACAATACCAATCTCATTCACTATTTATTATTGAAGGAGCGACAAGTTACTCTTACAGTTTGTCAGACACTGTTTGGTAATTCCGATTTCTACATAATTTCAGGCAAATTTCGAGGGAATCTTGAAATACCGTTCATGTTTGAAGTCATAATTATTCACATTGAAATCAAACCTGATAAATGCCCGGCTATTTCCAAGAAGAATGCTCTTGAATTTTTCAAACCGCATCGAAAGATTTTTTGCGCCTCTGACGCGGCATTAGTTGCAAACGTTCTGGATCAAAATAGTCATAATAAGGCTTTAT
Organism: Prostheceraeus crozeri; assembly: GCA_907163375.1. NCBI lineage: Eukaryota > Metazoa > Platyhelminthes > Polycladida > Euryleptidae > Prostheceraeus > Prostheceraeus crozeri. The sequence continues at coordinate 50,287 of CAJQUW010016243.1, forward strand.
ATCGGAACTACAAACGTACAGTTAAAGAAAGTTATCAAGGGTTTACTGCTTTGAATAGTAGATGTTGTTGGCCGGCTGTAGTACGTCCGACATGCATGCAGCCTACTCTGTAGACTTATTTGATCAACCGGGCAGCTCATTTGAAATTAAAATGGGAGAGATATTTTTTCAGATCTCTAAAGATGCCTCTAAAATCTAAATATCTTAAATTAAAGTGCTAGAGATACTTGCGGCTATACAGCTCTGGGAAAATGACTCGTCATAGGCAATTTTGATGCTTATGCCGCATAATATCCACTTGCAGGAAAAATATTCCATGCTTCGGTCATCCACAGTCATGAATTTCACGAAATCCTCTCTTGAAGCTTAAACAATAGAATCTTCAGAAAGCAACTTATTTCCTGCAAGTCAAAAGTACAGTCGAACCTCATTAGTCATTACCTCGTGATCACGTTATTTTTATAATGAAATCTGCTCGTAATCGTCTATATTGCGACCTGTCTCCTTGTCTGAGCTCAATAATCATTCAGGTGTAAATAGCTGACTTCGGCTGGTTGAACAAAATCGTGGACTCGCATAGACGCTGGGTTTATATATTCATACCTGTGATATACATCTACAAAATCATTGATGCCTCGATGACGACCGTACTCCGGCCCGATGAATTGCTATCAACGAGGTTCCACTGTATACGTAAAACAGCTTGTCAGAAAGTTTACTTCCTGAAATTTCGAACCATCTGTTCCAGACTGATGAAAATTCCGTGCAAATGATTTGTGGCTTACGGACCTTCCCATGAAGTTGATAAATAATTTTGAAATTATCTTTTAATGTAATTTGACTTGAGAGGTGGTACTGAAAGTTTTCCGTGATAAAAACAATGACCTTGTGTTTAAGTAGCGTGAAGTGTATAGCTCCACCAGTGTAACTTGAAATCAGGAAAGTTGCAGACTACGAAGATATTATCAATTCAAAACGTTAGAATACGACTGTCTAGATGTGCAAATATTGTCAGAGACAGAATTCAACAGGTGATAATGAAAGTTCATGAAATAGAGAGAGTATTCTTATTTACTTTCTCAATTCTCAGTTAAGTAGGTTTCTCTGTTCTTGTTTGATTGCAGTGTTTATTTTCTATTCTCACTCAACTTTTATGGTCTGTGGCAACTGCACGATGAAACAGCATCAGAGAAAGATCACCTTGGACCACCAATTATTTCAAACCATATAATCGTGTCATTCTATAAAAGTTGCGTGGATTAATTCTGAAACTTCCCAATTTCAATGTATTTTTAATGGAACTAAAACTTCCATTTATGCTTGCTTTTTTCGTATATGTCCATTTTCAACATGATATTTCAGGCATGGCTAAATATTATAGCTGTCTGTCGCTCGCTGCGCGCCCTCGGACATTTTCCGATTTGTGCCGTCGACAGATGGTTATATTTCCTAAATTTATCAATTAATCAGTCTTAGGGTACTTGTTTATTTGCGGTGGCATAGATATATACCACGTGAAAGAGTGTAAAGGAATAGCTCATTTTATGAAGAAAGGAAATAAAATAAAGAATTGAGTGTATGAAATGATACATTTTGCTTGTCACCTCTCAGTGCTCTTAAATTTGAAAGAAGAGCTGGAATGAGTACTGTCCTATTGTTGGAAATGACGGAATAATTAAATTGGAATTATATTGAATTGTTCAATGGAATGAAATTTATTCGACTGATTCAAAGTGTACGGGATGTATTTTTCCTGTTTTTGGCTGGATTCCGTTTCCGCCCCAGGTGGTTGTTAGTGCTGCCCCTTTCCGATTTCTATTCCGCAAAACCTCCTCGGATCTGTCGCTCCCAAGGAGTTTGCAAACTCCAATGAAATCGAAGGAAATCGAAGTTGAAGCCAACATGCCTCAACTCACGACAACTGAGGCTGAATTCAGCTTTGATTTCATTTCATTGGAAACTATGCAAGTTGTGTTTGTCTTGTCCGTGTATTACTCTACACAAATGTTGATCTGTTTAGTGCATAATTAAAATCAGTGGGATATCGGAATGAATTTGTTTCATGGTATTAACCAAATAATGACTGTGTTTGAATGGTGAAATTAAATCTTTTATGAATGTGGAGATAATTCCTTCAAACACGTTCCAGAATTCGACAATAATATGCAGTCTACGAAATCCTGAAGTTCGTATGAAAATGTAGATAGGTGAAACAGTTACAGTCCGGGAGCTGCTGACACTTTCTTCCTAAATTCGCGCACAAAGGGCTTAGTGGCATGAATTTGTAGATCTTGAAACGCTGAATACAAGCATCAAAGTCTTGAGTGTCTTCGGTTGTAGGTAAGGTTGAAGGATTCCCATTGGAATCCAATGGTAAAATTTAAGAAATATCTATGTATTGTGAAACATTAGGCAATTTTCGCACATTTTCTTTTGCAGAAAAGAAACTATTTATCAGAATGCAATGAAATTTGAAACATGATTGAGCTCAGAACATCAACTTCGATGTAAAAGTTGAAGTGAGTCACATGATTCAGTTTTGATGTCTGAGAGTCTCCACAAAATGAGTAAATTTCATGTTTCGACTTAATTATGGCGATTTTAATCATTTTGTAGAGGCTCTCAAACATCAAATGCTGAATCATGTGACTCACTTCAACTTTTATATCGAAATTGATGTTCTGAGCTCAATCATATTTCAAATTTCATGGCATTCTGATAAATAGTTTCTTTTCTGCAAAAGAAAATGTACGAAAATTGCCAAATGTTTCACAATCCATAGAAATTTCCTGAATTTTACCACTGGATTCCAATGGGAATCCTTCAACCTTGCCTATAACCGAAATCGACTGACTTTGACAAAGACTTTGATGTTTGTATTCAGCGTTTCAAGATCTACAAATCCATGCCACTAAGCCTTTTGTGCGCGAATTTAGGAAGAAAGTGTCAGTTGCTACCGTCCTATTAGGCTATATTAGATATTCATTGCTTTAAATGTTCAGGTAGATGCCTGATGACTCTCCTTGATCCATTTGGTGTCTCAAGCAATGAAAGGGGTCTTTCTTGCGTGCCCCTCTCCCAGTGGGTGTTTCTCAAACTATCATTTATCCGATTGTCTCAAGTTGTCTTGCGGGCGTCCTCCTTTATTCCCTCATCCAGTAGGTGCCTCTCAAGCTCCTTTGAAACATTGGGCGTCTCAAGTTACATTATGGGTTGATGTCTATCTTCGTACCATTATCCAATGGAAATATCTGCACGCACCACTGGTTCATTGGGCAATATGATGGGTGTTTTTCCCTTTACATTTTTTCATTTTACCGCATTTTGAGCGACAATTTGAAAATTAGCTTGTGAATGGATTTCTATGATTGTCAATTCAATTCCATTAAACTTTCAGTACCTCCACAACCTCCCGTACCGGTGCTTAAGGACACAAAGCATCATATCGTGGAATTGGAATGGGGCGAGTACTTGGAGCGTGTTTCAGATGTCTTTTCAAAAGAGGACGGCAAAATTTCAGTAGAGATCCAATGCAAACCCAAGAACTACTGTGATTGGGAGCTCGTCTACGCGTGAGTCTTCGTAAACTTTAAAGGAGCAGTCATTGACTTTTTGGAGGCCCTGTGTGACCTGGCATGCATGAATGATCTGAAGTAATCTAGATTCCAATTTTTTATTTGTAGAGGTTACGCTGGATCATCTGGAGCCACGAATTTAGAACCAGAAACAGAGTATCAATTCCGAATGCGATTCCGAAATAAGCACGGCCCTGGCCCCTTTTCATCTCTTCTTGAAGTCACAACATTAAGTAAGTGTTAGCGAATACTTGATACAGGAATGAGAAATTTTCCGGTTTTGAGGCCCGAACTACCGATTGCCTTATGGTGGTCGCTAATACTGTACTTATTCTCTTCATTTTGCACCTCTTCCCCATGCTCCGGTGAATTGGAGCAATAATTTACAGTCCTTTTTGTTAGTGACATCACCGAGATTATTTTTGACCAACCGTGGATGCGGGAATATCATACAAAAGAATAGGATAGAACAGAATAGAATAAAATAACGTTGATTTATTCAAATTTCCTCAAAGCTTAGAGGTATCCGCTTTTTACTTGCCTATGACATTTCAGTGCATTACTGGCTCATTTAGTCTCTCAACAGATGGTCACTTGGCTTTCTGTGTGGCTAAAGCAGGGGTTCGCAACCTGGGTACGCGAAGGAATTTTGAGGGTATATACGCAGAACATAGGAGATTCATTATAATTCAATTTTACTTAGATTACTTTCCTGTTAATGGGTCAGTTGAACTGTTCAACTTTGTGCGCACTCCGCATTGGATTGTCATCATCTGGCTTTGAAGCAACCGTTGCTAATTAGCAACCACCAGCTCGACCGCAAATACATACTTATATGAATCCGGATTCTCCACCATAGTAATGATTAAAAGCAAACAAATAGTTCGTTTGATGTTGGAGCATGACTTTCGCTGCGCTTGTGTTGTTACACATTTTTGTGTTATTCAATTACGAATTTCGTATATTTCCACGTGTAATTAAATTTTAGTATGATTGAATTCTTGCTATTTTTATATGTATAGGTGAGGGTACACGGAATAATGAAAAATCCTATGATTTTCTACTTTGGGGGTACGTAACGTAAAAAGGTTGGGAACCCCTAGGCTAGAGGGTCTGCTTGCATAGCTTCACTGTCATTAGTTCAAACCCACGCACATGAGGCGGGGACCTATGAAAACATCCGAATTTAATGCTGTATCTACCTATATATCAAAATTTACGTCTTTCAGAGCGCCCATTAACAGGAGAAGATATCCACAAGGCCATTCGAATGGAGGACCCTTATGCATTGCGGAAAGTGCTCTGTGCCAAGTGAGTCGAGCATCTTTGATGGTTCTGCATTTACGTCATATTTCGTTTGACTTTTGTATAATTAGCCACTCGGGAGTTTGTCAAATGCCTTCCAAGAACCTGTCGCAAAAGAATAATCCGAATCCAATCAGGAAAGATCAAAATCCAGTTTCAGCTATCAATCTGTCACAGTCCCAACATGGGTTAGACAGTGACGGAACAGTCTTATAATTCAATTTTTTAGCAAATTAGCTTCGTTCGCTGATTCATAGCTTCGTAGGTTGTCAAGCATGTATATTCGGTACGGCATTGTGAACTGTACAATCCTCATGAACGATGAGGAAGTCTGAGAAATGCTTGGAAAAGCAGTTACACAATCAGCCAATGAAAAATGGCTTCCCGTCCCTGGAAACGAATCTATTGCATGTGAGTCCATTCTCATCGACAGGCAAAGGTGGATACAAGCTCGCATTAGAAGGCACATAAATAGAATGAAGACCCTTCATCATACTATCATTGATTTAAGCACTTTATGTGATATTCGATAACTTAGTTCAAAAAGTGAATCTCGTGGCTGAAAACGACTCGAGCAGTTTGAATGTATTCAATATTGGTCGACAGCTGGACAGATTTATCCGCATGGGACCTCGTCAACTTTACTAGATGACCATTTCTCATCCTTTTCTGTGAATTTGTCTTTATTTGTTCTCCTCTCAATTAGTACATTTCAAGATGTATTCTGGCCTGCAATCTGCACCTTCAAGTAAGAGAGGAAGATTTTTCTTTCTTAGCTTGTGAGCAAAATAGGAAACCTTGTGGACTGTTGATATCCTGACCAACGTGTGATGCACTGATTAGAAAAAGATCCACGGAAGCAAATAGCATCGTAGTCGATGTACACCGCTACATGCATAATTGGGATAGAAATTGTATGAAACGATACTCATTACAAAAAACCAATAATATATACAGCCGGTATTTAAAAAAAATAAAGAAAGAAATGTAGACATTGCTGCTTTGGCGTAGCATCTACTGTCGCTTCTGCATTTAACATCGAGGAATATGATAGTGCAGCTAACATAAAATCATTTAAATCCCATTGGCGCAGTATATGGGTGTTGAATGCATTAATTCAGAGAGGTATAAATCAGAATCTTAGCAAAAATCATGAATTTGCTCGCAGAGTCAGTGCTCTTTCTGCATGAAATAATCTCATTGTTAAAGCGAAGGTTTTGACAAATTTCAACTTGCAAGAATATTTTGTCAGTAGATGAGGCGCATTAAGTCGCTGCTAGAGACCGTGTTGTGTGTGGTGGTCAGTTTTGTGCACTTTGCTGTCTTGTTACATCACAAGAATCAAACCGGAGGTTGTGTTGCAGTTCACTCCTTCTCTGCTTCGCTTCAGGTCATCTTCATGATTGCATTCTAATAGAGTTTCCATCATTTACTCCTCCAGAGGTTGTTCCCCTAACTTGCTCTTCATCAGAATAGTGCACGCAAGAGTCAATCACTACATATGAAGAGCGGTATCGTCTCTGATGCTGCTATAATTGGCATCAGACGAGTAATATGTGGATGGAATGAGTACACTGACGATGTAACTTGGCGACTTTTTTCGTCTACAGTCTGCGAGGCTGATGTCGTTGATGCAAATTCATTCTCTGGAATCTTGTCCGTCTCATTATGAATGGATCAGGAATCTTGTCCGTCTCATTATGAATGGATCAGTAAAGGTTAGATAAAAGTGTCTCGACACTGTCGTTTTTAAAAATGCGAGAAGCCCTTGATGACCTATGCAAAGCAATGCATCGGTTTAATACAGAGGAGAACTCGACAGGGTTGGCGGAAAACCGACCACAGCGATCGGGTAGAGGAAACAGGTGGGAGGAGGATCTTCGAGTGAAACTGTAATTCTATAAAGGAAAATGCGCGTTATCAAGACTGTTAACGTCAAATATGCAGTTTGTCATGACCCTCAAAGGAATGCAATTTTCGGCATCAATTATTTTCATAATTATTTTCGCGAGGATTAAAAAGTCAACTTTTCAGTACGAGGAGAGATATCGTTGTCGACAAAGCACAGCGATCGAGACAATTATATCGCTCAGAGTACTGAAAAAGACTTTTTAATCGAGTAAAGGTAATTTATTTCTATGCATGCATTTCCATTTGGAATGTTAGATATCTTAGCTTCCTATTTGTCGGCCATACCATGACATTGTGAAGCTTGTGGTTATACTTAGAAATACATATATATTTATTACATATTACATTATATTTCTATCCATGAACTAGGAATAGACATAACATTGCAAAAGAAGATTTTTTGAATTTAAATTTGATGAGAATTATACTTCGGTGTTCAGTATTTGTCAGTCTATTAAGCAAACAACGAGTGAAAAATGAAGAGAACGGCAGAATGAAGCTGGTTATAGTAGGAAAACCGGAAGCCGATTTTCAAAGGAACAGATAATGGATTTTTACTCGAATGCTCCAAATGAACGAGAGTACATTCATATTATAGCTGCTGTCGTCTTGTCATACTTCGGAGGCTTGAGATGCGCCGAACTGACAACTATAAAAGCAGAACATACGGAATTTTGCGATACTACTGGGGGGAGATGCAATCAGAAAGGGACTGAAAAGTAATGCTCAAGCGCTCTGAGGGCTATGGTAATATCAGCTTTTCAACACATGCATGGAAGTAAATCTATTTCGATTGTGTTCAACGGATGTAAAAAAACCGGGTGCTCCTTTAAAAATCTCTATTTGCAATATTCTCTTACAATTTCCATGAAGTCTAATGAAGTAAACAATACACGTACATGCAATTTCAGGAGAAGTGGGAGATATCGGTAAGTATAAAACCAAAATTTTTTCTCCAAGACAAAGCCCACGTTTTTTTAATTGTGCAAATGATTGCTTCCTTGATGACTACAGAAAATTATAAGATTTGATTTCCTCTCTATTCATTCTGCTGACATAATTTTTGATTAAGCTGCAATAATCAATGGAGACTAATGAATTGCCATAACATTTCTTACTGCTATTGAATTTGTAAGCCAACACCACATTAACAGTGCTTGCAACCTCAACGATGTATAATAGCGAACTAAAACGTTTCAAGGAATACTACTACTGTCGTACGATCTACAATAAAAGTAAAATGCAGAAACTTCTTCAAAAGAAGAATGAAAACAGTCATGCAAAATCGACCTCTAGCAACTCCTGAGGGTCGACCACAGGCGTATTTGAGGTCCTGAACAGAAGTCTGTCTACCTGAGAGTACCATTTTATGGTGATTCTGTATCCTCAAATATTAAGGAAGTTTACAGTGCCTTGTCATGTTTTTCCGTTGTGAAACCTATTGTGATTTTTTCTACAAGTCTTAGTGTTGCTGTATAACACGACTTCAAGTTGACTCTTTGAACTCTTTGACTTCGTCATATATTGTCCGATCTGCAAACATCACATCGCATCGCAGAATACGATATACATGTATGTCGACAGGTTATCATCAGAAGGAACAGAGTGTCACGCTTTCTTTGTCTTTGTCTTTGTCTGACACCATCGACACTGGTATTGTCATGTCGCGGTGGTCGGAAAATGAGAATTGAACCTGTGAGGTCGTTAAACAGGTAATAACTGCAGTCTAGCAAATTGTTACCTCCACACCGCCATCTAATCTAATCTTAATCTGATCATATGTGAGCAAATGACGCAGTGAGAGATGATGATGCAAATTGCACTGAATAGCCGGAACTCGGTTGCGCCTGCTTTTACAGATCGGATTGCTCCTCCAGAGGCTGGATATATTTATATAGCACATCCCTTTATTAGGTATGCTATATGAATGACTACGGATTAACTACAGTGTAGTGACATCTCAAGAGATAAGTGGAATAAATGTTTACAACATGAAGTGATACAGCTATCGGGATAAAGTCACCTGTGAATGTGACGATAATGTTGAAAGTTTCTCATCATTGTTTGTGGCTCATCAAGAGAGAGAAGCTTTTAACCCATTAAAGATGATTGCCAGGATATCCTACCATTTTGACTAAAAGCTTTTGCGTCAACATTGCGTAGAGTCACTGTTAATTAAAATCTATGTTGAAAAACCGATTTAATATTTTTTTTGGAATTGCACTGACTGCTAATTTCAATTGTAACAGTTACAGTTCATTATTTCAATAGAATATTTTTCTTTTAACTGATGGTAGAATTCCAAATGTCTTTTAGAATATCACTAATAGTCGCAGCATATATGGGTAGCACATGTGGTATCGCTCACATCGGCAATTATTAAGAATATGGATGAAAGAATATGTAATTACCTGAAGTCCTTCTTAAAGAGATAGCACCATCCAATCAAGCGCCAGAATTACGAAGACCGTTTGTATCACGAATTCATCATGACTGCGATATTCAACATATAATGAAGCCCAACCGCAGCACGTCAACAAGAGCATAGAAATTCCCACAAATGCAAGGGAACTAGTCGAAGAGTAATTCTTGTCAATAATGTTCAAAACAGCTCTCTGAAAAGCCATCTATAAAGTTAGAGTGAGTTAAAAGGTGAAACAAGTGAAATATTCATGACTGACTTGGAATGACGCTGCTGATTTTATTCAATAAAGATTTATATTGAAAAATCAATATTTTTTGGGATTGGCATTGACTGCCAATTTTGATCGAATAAATCTAATAAATTAACATGGTTACGACTGCAGCCTAAATTGGTTATACTTCGTCAAAGAAAGATGATAAATTACTAAAATTGTCTTTAACTCCTCCGTATTGGAGTAACTCTGACAATTTTACAAGATGCAAACGCTTCTATGTCCTGTCGGACGAAGGTTAAAAGTGGAATTGCAAAATGATTGGTGATGATGGTTTGCGATCATGATTACATCAATCAAAGTGACTAACAATTCTAAACATTGATATTTCCAATCATTTCTACTTTGAGTACGCTGGAATAATCCTATTGTTATGCTTGTTCATTATCAAAGTGTTCAATTACTGATCAATAGTGCTACTAATCGACTTTCCCATTAATGGGGAGCAGCTTTAAACCTGAAAACACGGAAATAGAGCTGATTAAAGCGATTCTTATCTTGTATGTGATTTTTCACTCTTCAATGATATTCTTAGGGGCTCCAATCTTTCATTTTTAATAAATTGTCTTAAGTATGAGAAATAAATGTAAAGGAGCTATAAAAGGTTTAAAGGGGTTATTCAAAAGAGCGTTACCATGGATTTTGCGCCCCTCTGACATTTCTTGCATTATTCATCCATACAGCGATAAAAGGTGAACAAAACATACTTTAATGCAGGTTGTCTGTATGAGCTGCTGTATGCAGATGATTTGGTTTCCCAGAGCAAAGATGCTCCGTTTGGAAAGATGACCTTAGGTCACATGGTCTTCAAGTTCATCTGAAAAAGACCAAAGTTATGCACTGCGGATGCCAGGATGTTCGAGTAACAAAGGACACAGGCAGATTTCCGTGTGGCGCATGCAGACGGGGTGTGGTGAGCGCTCGATCTACAATGTCGGCTGCAAGAGATGGATCTATCACAAAATGCTCAAGGATTACTGATGCATTGATACCTTATCACAGCTTCAGGTGTAGAAATGCTGCGGTGATGTCTCACTCCCATTGGTAACAATTTTCCATCACAATTTTTTCATCTCGTAGACATGCTTGGTCAAGCGGATTGCTGCAATAATACTGTCACGACGAAAATTATGTATGCATGGAAGAGTTTTCGAGAGCTCTTTCTCATTCTTGGGAGCAACAACATTCCCTTCAGAACTCGAGGTCTTGTTTTCAACATACGTGCCCGTAGTGTGATGAGTTATGCCAGTGAGATGTGGCCAATCACTAAGGAGGACCTCAGTCGTTTGAGTCGCAACGACAACGGGATGATCAGTTGGATTTGCTCTAAACGGCTAGCTGATCGGGTTCCTGCAGATGATCGCAGGAGACGGCTTGGCATCCATGGGAAGCTGTTATAGACTCCGCTGGTATGGTCATGTGCAAACAATGTAATAGGACTCCTAGCCAAGGAAGGTAATGACTCTGGAGTTAGAAGGACACAAACTTAGCGGACGACCGAAGAAGAGTTGGTGCGACAACGTGGGAGCAGACTTCAGGATGTTGAACATTAAGCGCATCGACATTCAAGATCGGAACGCGTAGAGAACCGCCATCAGACCGGCCCACAGTTTGCCCCACTCGTAACACTGGGAAAATGGAAGAAACATCATGGAGTCAGTGATAGCGCCCTTGTTAGTCACCTCAATCATATCACGAATAGATAGCTAACTATTGCAAAGCATTAGATCAACGTTTCTTGATCGCTTTATTGAAATACCAATATTGCGTGCCATTATTTGATAATGAGCTCTAGATGAAGCGACTATGGATTACACAATTAATTACACGATTGTGATACCATATTTTTCTTGATTACGCAGAGTATGAAGATGAAATGGCTGACAATTGACTTATTCTTCAACAACACGGAAACAGCACGGTGACCTTCATACACACGACTGAGTCAATTCAACGCGATGGAGATAATCGAAGATAGAATTTCCATCTCTCCGCGATTGTTTAGAGAAAACCCTCAAGTTATTTTCCATTCTTCAAGTGATCTACACTGTGAGAAGCGAGAGTGGAGCAACAATCGAATTGCATCGTCTTCTCGGCACCCCATCGCTTCGCTACCGACTCATATCCGGTGGCAAATGCTGCTCCTCCATTCACCACGCGATAGAATCTACTGGCGAGAAGCCAGAAGCATCAGCGAACTATCAAATTCTCATCCCAAAGATATTCTCCGTCCTCAGGAGTTCCACTTGAGTTGCTTGCATGTAGTGAAGATAGAGCTTCGTCCTATGTGACGGGTTCGAACATTTTCGAGTCAACAGCAAGCTGCCTCAGGTTCTGCGTATCCAGCAGATTCCTATTCGACTGATGCATTGTAGTTTTATGAATGAAACAGACAATATACAGTTCGAACCAATTGCTCACTCAATTACGATGTGTTGCGGTGGTCTCATGAAAAAAATAGAAGAAAGGATCGATCTGCCATAAACTGCATATACATGATTTTTTCATGTGTCGCAGTCCGTGCTACTTCCTCAGACCTTGATGTTTCGTCTGACTCCACGCCATACTTTCATGGTTGTTTGCTGCAACCACTGCGAGATAGAAAACTGACAGATGCATTCCCCGCAAGGAAGAATCGGAAAGCATTGTAGGAATCTTTTGAGTTTACAGTTTGATGGTCGAAATTAGAGGTGTGCATGGCTCGAGCGGATACTTCTGTTCTCCCCCCCCCAAATTTTCCAATTTCGTCAAACTTAGTCACATTGGAATTAGAAGAGACTTTAGCTGTCACTGATTGACAGTGCAACATCACTGAGAAGTCTAACTTGGATGAAGGATTGGTTCCTTGGATACTCAGCTAGAATACAAGGTACATACAGTTGTTATCATTAACCTCGTGGGATTGTTGTCTACAGACAAATAACGAGCAGTTGTCTAATTCTGAGGCTGTGAATGAGCTGCAAGCTAGAGGAATTTTACACACGTTTTTGCCACTGTAGTGAGCTATGATTGGCAATGATATCATTTTACGAATTTTATAAAATGAATTAAAATGACATCATTTTATTTTTTATAATGAAAATATACCATTTTTTAGTAAAATATGCGTAGGCCTACACCGTAAATAGATCTAGTCATACGAATTTTTCGATCTACACAGCTACCATGCTACTGTTACTGCTCTTAGCAATGAAAATAAAATTAGATTGCATGCAGCATCGATATTTCCAAATAGTGGAAGACCGAAGAAAGCAGTTAAGTCATACAAAACTTCTTGTATATCAGAACTTAGGTAGGGTCTATGGCCTATATACTAGACATCGTAAGTTTTGATTTAAACTTTATGCACTCGAATTAAAAATGTGCCGCAATATGCAGTTGGTTATGCCAACAGCATCTAAAGTACGAAAAGGCTAAAAATATTTAGATTACAGTCAAGGCAGTGTTATTAATGAGTTGTTCGACAATTTGTGTGATAGACAGAATGACAGACAATAACCTGTTGCTTTTCGCTACATGAATCAACCAGTGCGGAAGGACATGGGTAGAACAGACGAAAGAGACTAGATTTGCTTCAATACAAAATGCGAAGAATCTATGATTAGAAAATATAACGGAGCAAAAATTTTTGATGATATCATTTTATTATTGCTGATCTCTGGTAGTGAGGGATAGTAGCAAGCAATTCTCTTAGTAGCAAGAGGAGAACGTTGACGATGCAACATTCATGGGTGTCAACAACAAAAATTGTGGAAGGGGGGGGAAGAATAGAAGTACCCTCGAGTGAAGCCTGCCGGTTTATCTTTAGCTGAGCCCAAACCGCGGCTAAGCCGTTTTTAACCGACTCACTGTTAAGCAGCATGTACGTTTGAGGATAACGAACATAAATCTGACTGGTCCCAATCTCATGCATGAATCAAAATAATGATGTATTTTAGTTATTGGGATGGGTAGCGTGAATTGTGCAGCCTGTCGCAGGCATAAAAGCAGACATCGTGAGACTCCATTATGAGGCACCATGACCTCCGTTATGATGAACAATGAATTTTCCAATTTTGACAGAGCTGTTTTAAATGCTTGTCTCATAGATCATGCATGCTAAATGTCGATGTTCTTCTATCTGCCGCGTCGAACCGTTAGCCATTCAACTCGGCTTGGCTCCGCGCATCGTCAGTTGAAACACGATGTACATTATAAGTATTTTGAAGTAGAATGAAGCTCCGTTTTAGCAGCAAAGGTGAGCATAGTAATAAAATGAGAGCCAAAGCTGCAGTACATGCTATCTATTACATTCTACCTAATGTTTCTGCTTTTGGGGGAGCAAAGGCCTGCGAAATTTTAGTTCGAATGATTTTGAAAAAGTTCTAAAAAATCTATGGCAGTTTTGGCAATGAATGTAAGTATCACACCACTGCAAAGGCAGTTCCCACCGCAGCCGCGAGCAACCATGATATCTCAATCTCAAGAGAATTTATTCTTAGATTTCATTGAATTAATTTCATCATTCCGCCCAAACACCGTACAGAGGAGGCTTTGAGAATCTGGGCTTCTCAAATATTGTCTTTCAATGTAACTCAAATACAATCAACATTTTTCAACGGACGCCGAATAGCGCTGTCTCATCGTTGGTATCAATGCAGGTAGTATTATTTGAGAAATTATTTCTCAGCTGATAGAACTTTCAACTTATGAAACCACGCATGAGATTCTTCCGAAAATTTCCGATGATGTTTGTTGGGTCTCGAGATTCGCCCAAAATTGCAATGAAAATGAGAGGTAAGGGGGGGGGATACAGGATTGATAATCATTAGTTCGTTGAATTTTGAAAATTGAGCTGTCTAATTTTGATAACCTACGAGTATATTACTCGCATTAATAGTTGCAAATACAACGGATATGATGAAGTAGAATTTCATGTATGAAAACATTTCAATGGCATATTCATAGAATATGCACTACAGTATATCATCTTAGATGTTAAAAACCATCGGCCTATAGTGTAAAGTGTAGTGGATCGAAAAAAGAACCACGATTTTATCTGACAAAGTAAAATAATACAATATAAAAACTACGTGTATCAATACAATGTGCATTGAAAAGTCTGGTGATGATCATTTGGCAAAAGATGTTTACAATGTTGAATATCAGTTGCTTTCTGCATCGTAATCAGAATGTAAAGAACAAATAGGGTCTACTTATCACTTCCCTTATATGCTATCTACCTTACATGATTTTAGTCGAAGTTAGAATGTTAAGAGCATAGAAAAGTGGTCTTAATTTTCCGAAAATCTGGAGTCCCGTCACTCTCACGCCTGTATGAAACCGATTGCCAGCGAGTTTCAATCATTAAGAACCCATTGGCGTGTTTATGGGAAAGCTCTTCATCTCACAATGAACTCATAACATAATCATTTGTTCTCTATCATTTTCTCATTCATAACATAATATCATGCACCATACTTCGCTACTTTTTCTTCCGTCGAATCTTTTCTGTTGTCGAGCATTTTTCAAATTAAAATACTTGGACGACAGGTGCACTATATTGTTGCTGATGCTGTATTTCATGAAGGAAATATTTGCCGCATACAGTTGCCCCGTTACGATTGACGTCATCATCTTGAGACTATGCACCGACCTCTGTCACTTTCGTCTTGCCTGATGAGCTCTCATTGTCATCGCTGACAGTAGCTGATAACTCGTTGATGGCTAATGTGCATATTTCATATGAGGTCATTGTCGCTCCGCAATTGCGGCTCTTCAGACTTGTGCAATGAATATTAGATAAAAGCGGGTCAGTGAGCGTGTAGTTAGAACCTTTTGTTCTAATATAATCTTCGTCTGCTAATTATCATGCTCCAAAGACAAATTACAACAATGAATTGACAATATATCGATTCACCTTAAATTATCACGACCTACCAATAATCACCGCAAATGACCGCAATTATGCTTTACATTAACTAATTGAGCATTAAAATGTTCAGTGTGAGCGTAGAGATATTGAATTTGTCCTTTGGTGGAAGAATATCGATATTGTCACCCAACGAAGATGCTGACAGGTGATGCTGATGTTTTCTCGATTTTTCTGATCCTTTTCCGTGATGCTGACGGCATGAGAATGACAGCGATCCTGCGGTGCCTCCTGCATGCATGCGAGTGAAGTGAGATTTCCCTGAGTTTCCCACTTTGTGTCAAGCCTGGCTACATTGGAATAATGTGGGTTACGCCAATGTATTCCCGGGTCAAAGCCGATCAAGTAGCGCATCTGAAATTGGCCGATCGACTTTCGAAATTTCGTGAGTTAGGGTGCGTTATTTGATGTTACTTGACGCTATTAGATGTGATTTGATGCCTGCATTGAGCGTCAGATTCTGTAAGCACGTCTACGTCTTCAGAGGTATTCACATGGCGATTGCTACACCAGGCCATCTCCATCGACAAATGTTGAGAGGCTCCATCACTATCGTCTGCAAAACCATCCAATTATTTATTCGCGTACCCGGCAATGAAGGTGACCTCCTTGAGACGGCCTCCCTAATGATTTATCGAAAGCCTGTGACCAAACGAAACGTATGTAGCATTGTAAGAACAGCATCCGTCGGCCTGGCTCATTTTTTGTTGGATTGAATTGAAAGACGCCATTTAAGAGATTTAATCAGGCTCAAAGAATGTTTTCCTCTGAACAATTAATTCTGTGAATAAAGCTGACGAAAAACCGGACATCCTGTAAAGCAACAGACATCCTATATTTAACTTTCATGACATCGCGGCACTGTTGAAGTATTTTGATAAATAGGCAACTTGTGATGTATTAGATAAACTAGATTTTCCGCAGAAGGAATGGGATGGAATCCGTGCTTCCAAGGGACATAACATTTCATGAAATTTGACATTTTGATGAATATGCGTTAGCAGTTAACGGAGAAGGTATCACAGTGGCGAAGGACTTGAAGATTTCGTCGTGTGTTGAAGCCTGCATCGTGCTGCATCAGGGACATCTATGATTACTGTAAGATATCTAAAGGACGTTCAACTCCCAGAGCATGTACTGAACTGGAGGCCAGTGACTTTGGTAGATTTGATTAATGACAGCATTTTGTGCATATCCGGATGAAACCGTGAAACAAGTTGTAAACAATTATCCAGTATTCTAATATGCGCATTCATGCAGGGAATCTGCTGAAAGAAGATTCTGGACCCAGTCAAGAAGATACCAAAGAATTACAAAACTCCCACAGGAATAAGCAACTGTCAATAACAGCTGCAATAACAATTGCCAGTAATTGAAATTGTTCACCAAACGGCACGTAGTATCAATGGCTATTGGTTTGGATTCTATACAGTTTATACATGCTTTGGAAAGATCGATTCAGTAGTGTTTTTTTTTGGAGAATTGTGATCTCTTTCTGGAAAAGTTTCGATAATCTATTATCGTTGCTCAAAAGAGTCATGTACTAAATGATAACTGATCAGTGATGATTTTACCTGCTACTACAGTCATTGCAGCGATATGTCCATGCCCTATCCATTGTTATACAAGTAAAAGACGATTAAAATCTAAAGGAAATCTGCCGATGATGCAATCAGAAATGAACAAAAGCCGACCAAATTGAAGCGTCAAAAATTGATAATGATCTGATTGGCATAACTGATGAAAAAGTAGCTAAAAGTTAACAGGCAAGAATCGTTTGAATATCCATTCCTTCGGAAGATCCTTCATCAAGATTTTGGTGGAAAAGTGCAACAAGTGATGTCTGTCCAAGTGCGCCTCCTTGTAATGAGTGATTGCCGGTGTCAATATATTTTTATCTCTTATTAGACATCTCGTGATTATAGAGCTTCACCTGTGAGGTCTATAAATTATAATCAAAACTCCGACGAACAAAAAAATGTGATTATGAATACGATGTCAGTGATTCACAAAATGCGAAGGTCATATTGAATAAAAAGCAAACCACGCGGTGGTGATTGGTGACTTTCCACGACTTTAAGGGACTATCGTATTGGGCAATTCAGGAACAGCATTGATAAGGATTTAAGTTGATTACGAAATCCGTATAAATTTCGTCGCTGAATATGATAATATTCTCGCATCACTGTGACAAAAGTAGCCATCAATTTTCGTTTAATGAAAGTTGAGTAATACAAGGATGGAAATAAACCACTCATGTTATATCGCTTCATTACTCATGAATTCTCGAATAAAGCCCACCAGTCGTCCAAATTATTATACAGGAAGTTTTAGACAAGACAGTGGGAAAATCAATGAAAATAGAAAGTCACAATTTATTTGAAATTGACCGTTAATGACATGCTTGATGTACACTGCACAGATTTTCCCGACAATTTATCTGCAAGACTGGGCCGGGCATATTAATTAGTGTGCGCAGCAATCAATTCAGGTGGATTCTGATGTATTCTGCAATAATTAAGTGAATTGTTTACCACTTGCTCCACGGTTTTATCCAGATGCAGACTACCATTATTAATCGAGTCTACAAAAGTCTCTGGCCTCCAGTCCAGTACATGCTCTGGGAGTTGAACGTCCCTTAGATATCTTAAATTAATCATAGATGTCCCTGGCTGCATTCCAGTCAGCGGCACCGCTCAAGCCACCAGTGTGGGGAGTAGTGACCAGTCCGCGGTACCTCCCAAGCCGTCACTGTTAGAAGTGACCCAGTCATCAGTAGCGCTCAAGCATGGATTCCTTAATAGTGGTGGCCGGGATGGGAAACTTGAAATTAAGGAAATACAGAAGAAGGGTCACTGCCGCTCGCTCGCTAAAGGTGTGAATGGTAGCACGCAGTTAACATTTGACATGCATAAGTACCTAATCGCCTTTGTTTTCAATAATCAAGTGCACTTTCTGCCTTGAGAGAGTAAGCACATTGCTCATCACCTGGTCAGGGATTCTCGCTGTTTCGCGATAACGCACAGGTTTGAGGAAAATTTGCTTCTCCAAAAGTGACCCTTTTTGCGTATAGCCGCGATGAGAGAAATTTCACAGTTTCCCATCCCGGCCACTACTATTAAGAAATCCATGGCTCAAGCCTTGATGTTAGAAGTGACCCAGTCAGCGGCACCGTCCAAGCTTGCAGTGTGAGGAGCAGTGACCCAGTCAGCTGAACTTAAAGCGCTTCCAGTGTGAGGAGTTGACCTTAACGGATCATTTGCCCTTTCTTATTATGTGCTTCAGTGATACATGATGCATAAGATCATAAGCAGAAGTCAACATGGATAGTATCTCTGTGAATCTGTTGCGTCGCTCCGATGTCAATCACATTTCAGTTCATTGTATATCGACATTGCTCGTCATGATCATGCTTTTTAGAAATGTCGATCGTGTTTTAGCTGCAGGCATTGAGAGAGTCAGAGTTCCTGACAAGTTCAAGTTATGGAAGGTTTGTGGACATAATCATTTTACTCAGAAGTTCACCTGTCATTTTCTTCCATCTGCCAACCATAGTTTGAATATCACATCACTCTTGTCTTTAGAGCAGATTTCGACGTCAGCAATTTACAGCATAAAGATTTTCGCTTTCTAAATGTTTTTTGTGTACAGAAACCATTGATCATTACGACAATGAGCGACGTCTTTGTTTATTCTTTGTTTAGGATGTTTACATCAGTGAAGCGAATTTCCCTTCCATGTATGCGTACATCCTAGACTGCTGGATGCTGTCACCGTTGCCGAATGTCGACGACCTTCCGTTTAAATACTGTATTTTCAAGTTAAGAAATTGCAGATTGCCAGGTCGCCAGGAAATAGAATGGAAGTAGGTCCTCCAACTTTTTAAATTGGTGCAAATTATGTGTTAATTTCCTTAGCAGCCATAGACGATGAGCTTCACCCTTAAAGGACTCATCGGTGCGGCCCTAGCTAGTTTGTGATGTCTAGAATGTCAGAGCTAGTTAATAGACTACACAGGATGCTGCTCTGCGTCTATTTATTCCTGCCTTTATATTTAGTTGTGGGTCCTCCATCTGGTCGCATATCGCCACCGTTGAAGGCACGGGACGCCAAAGTGATACCTCTAGTTTACCTCGGTCTGATTTAAGCGGACCGAATTGGAACTTGATTTTTGCCTATCATTATAATGACTATGATCTGTCGTTTTGTCATCAAAGTGCCTTGCATCACTTTTCGGATAATTTGAATTTGAAATGATGGAGCTAAATATTTTGTTGGAAACCTATTATTTTTCGATGTTATTGTCTTCAGAAGTTGAGTATTGATATAATCTCGATTGTTCAGTTATTGTGTTATTATATTCTCTCTTAGGATGACAAAATCTCCTTGAATCAATTGATGTTCACAGTGATAGAAATCAGACATTCTGTATAATGAAATGATTGATTACTCTTATAGACGACACGGTGTTGTTGATCTTATGAAGCTATTTAGTTTGCTAATGATCTGATTAATTTCACTGTCCGTAAGAGGTGGACAGCCATTCAAGCTTGTCCATGCCGTAACTGATTAGGTTAAGAAGTAATTAATTCGGTCGCCCTCCGCTTGTATTCAACACATGACCAAGTAGTCGCCATTCATGCATGGAAATCGAATACTATCACGACAGAATGTGTACTTGTATTCAATGCCAACAGAATGAATTCTATATCTCTACCGAAACGTTGAAATGTATCTTCGCTACATCGATCATGATATTTTCTTCTTAAAATTCACATGTATTATGCTCACTTTCAGGGAGGCTAACATCGAGGCGCAGGATGATCTGGGCTTCACACCTCTTCAATCTGCAGCCAATCGTGATGTTGTTAAGTAAGTTGAAATTATTCGATTCAGTCTGTGGTCTGTTTGCAATATTGTAAGAATATTAATATTGCAGAACTGCCCGGTTTGACCCGGGTTTTTCTCCAGGGAAAATATTTCGAGAAAAATCAAACTCATTATTAGTGAAAAAGTCATAGCATTTGTCGTTTAGACAATCCTCCTACCTTCAAAAGAGGAACTTCAGCGATAACAGTCCTCTATTAGTATATGCAAGAAAGTTTTCGCCGATTCACACGACTGGGTATTTTCTAGCGAAGTCAGAGTGTCGGTGCAGTCAATGACTGCTGAAGAGGCGAACTACATTGCTCATTGTCTTCGGAGTTTATTAGCTGAACCAAACGGGGTTGTGATGGGCGAACGTTGTATACATAATCTTCATATTGACCGTAAACACTGCGTTTCGTCCAACATGGGTTCATCGGTACGGCTTGGAATGACCCATGTCATCTCAAAGCATCTAGAATGGTTGAAGAAACTTAAAGACTACACAGTAGGCGGTTCTGTGTATATTTGAAATTAATGCTGACATCAAATTATTTTATTAAAAGTGTTTCAACTCATGAATTCTGCCTCATTGCAGTGATCCTATTGATCCATCAAATGAAACTACAATGACTAAATAAGCAATTTAGCAATTAATTCAGGCTAGGCAATCAGTTAATTTCAGTTATTGATTATCTTAGATTTGAATAGCCAAATTCCTGAAGTTGGACTTTGACTTTGATATCTGTTTTCCCAACAGAACCTCAGTATCCACCCTTCAAGAAGCCAAGAATATTGTTGGTTTAACACCACTACTCCCCATGCCGGGGGATTGGACTGTGCTGACGCAGTCAGGCACTTATCTGGAGCGCTAAGATCTTTTAGTGGTCAGGCAGCTAGAACGAGTTTTTGCAGTGAACGAAGCCGAAAATGAGACTTTCACAGAATGATGTACACCATGTGACTGCTACGAATCTGGGTATCTGCCGAGTACTACCTGGCTCCTCATTTTGTCACACAGGATCACAGAGAAACATATGTTAATCCAATGAGACACAGATCACAGTTTTTGGCAAAAAAAGATATTTTCTATGTTTTCTCTTATTAACTGAAAAGCACTGAGTCTAGAGTCATAATTTCGACATGATTGTAGCTCACTGATAAGCGAAACATAGAAAATTTCATTTCCCCAAAAGCTGCAATCTGCGTCCCATTGGATTTTGTATCATCTTTTCTGATAAGAAGAGGAACTATCTAGAACTCGGCAGACGCGCAGATTCGTTGCAGGCATAGGATGTACATCATTCTGTGAAAGTCTCATTTTCGACCTCGTTACCTGCAGAAACTCGCTCTGGCTGCCGGGACTATAGTGTGGATGCCGCTCCTTCCGACTTCCAATGACACTGTCGGGGATCGACCACTGGATCGAAAGATCGCGAGGCCAAGGTTTTAACCACTGCGGCACGGCGATCACCTCTATTGATAAACTTCAATGTGATGTTTTCTCTTCGATTGTGAGTGGCAACGGCATTGCAAGTTAGACAGTTAATCATCTAACTTCACTCTTCTTTAAATTGATCACTTGCATTACTTTTTTTCTCCTTTTAACGTCTTCTTTTCCTCTTCTGTTGAGGATTGGACGATGTGAGACTTCTCCATCGAGAACGGTCCTCAGCATCACTCGCGGACATTCCCCAGCTCCACCATGTTCTCATTGACGATTTGGAGCCATGTCTTTGCGGTCTTCCACGAGGACGAGAACGTTCGACCTGCCTGATTGGTTCATCTATACTTCGACGCTTGATATGACCGAACAACCTAAGTCTTCGCTCTCTGATTACTTCTTCTAATGGTGTGAGGCCACACCTGCTTGCCAAGTTAGCGCTGTCGATCCGATCAGACAGTAAAATGCCACTCATGTAACGAATCATTCTTCTTTCACATGACCGGAGTTGTTGAACCAGCTGTTGAGTGAGGTTCCAGGATTCAGCACCATAAAGAATTACAGGCCTGATGCAAGAGCTGTACACGTGCCTCGGCACCTGAGTGGAATGTGGCGACTTCTGAGCAGACTGGCGATGTCATTCCATTTGCGCCAGGTTGACGCGAATCCATCACCCTCTCGCAGCAAAGCACATCACGAAGATAATGAAATTCTTTCACGATTTCAATTTCCTCATCGTCTACCAATCATGTCTCAACATCTAGTGCACTTCAGCTGCCATGGACACAGGTGTGACATTGAAAATTCAACATGACGCTGAGAGACCTGAGTCCACTGCAACGCTTGTGATACCACTTCTCACATTGCTGACAAAGAGTGGAATTGACCCCAACACATTTGCCGCACACACCACAAAGGAATCTTCTCTTTGATTTAAATCTATAAATCAAATCCGGTTATTGACTGACACAATCAATTAATTTTGACCAATCGCAGTGAAATTGACGTTTGATGACCCTTGCCCGACTTTCTTGGAAAAGCCTCAGTTTCACCTCTTTACTCCGGTCAATATTACATTCCTGTCTAAAAATTTGCATAATCTCATAAATAGCAACAACATCTTCTCAATCACGACTTTAAATTTCCACCAAGTTACAGAACTTGCACCGGAATAATTTCACTGCTCTTTTACATTTTGTTCTGCTCACAACATGATAGAATCAACAGTGGAATTTTCCCCTGGATTAATGATGTTAGTTTAATGTCCTAACTGTGATGTGTGACACTATATTCCTTCAACAAACGAGGGACGTTTGCATTTCACAATTCAACCGTCGAATTAGCTTTGTATTTAGTTATGAATTAGACAAGACAAACGATGAACTGTTTTCAATCCTGTCTGACTTCTGCAGACAGGAATTCCTGCCCGAAATGATATTTGACAAGGTGTCAAGTTTGTCATTGTTTGAGTTTGATGGAACACATTTGAGTGTTAGTCAGTCGATATTGAGTGATGCTGAGACGCAGCGGAAACCGAAGATAAAGTTTCTCGGGGAATTGTGTGACTGTTGTGAGCGTGTATGGTTGCCCAAGACATGTGGAAGGCACATGCTGCCTGATTGATGCAATTGATTTTTATTCCAACGAAAGGCTGTAAGGCCAGCATTGTTAGGCAACAGGATCACAAGCACTTATCGATGAGATACAAGGAAACATGTCAATTGATGAAATCATGTGTCGTTTAATAGTCAGGTAAGGAACTATCGAAAGTTAACTAAATTTCAGTCACTAAAAGATTGCTGTGACTCCTGAATTATGGCTAAATTAGATCCATATTGTTCAGATACCTCATTGAGGATGTTCATGCCTCTGATATCGACTGAGGGACTTATTCGACACGAATTCTAGTATCAGGGCATCATTTGACTTCTCAAAAGTCAACTACCACCACGGATGTCTGTATTACCGACCCCCGGCAACAGTACGCGACATGCGCGAGTTTGCAACCTCAATTATCTAGGAGTTCATTGATTACCTATTTAACAACTATTATAGCAAACATCAAGTCTATCATAGTCCGGCAGCCAGAATGAGTTCCTGCAGGGAGCGAGACTCTCACAGACTGATATACACCACATGCCTACTATGAATCTGTGCGTCTGCCGAGTTTAGTTACCTCCATTTCTCGTCTGACAGGATTGAAGAAAGACACATGTTTATCCAATGGGACACAGATTACAGTTCTTGGGAAAAAATGTTCTTTTGTGCATTCCCCTGTCAACTGAAAAGTAGTAAGTCTATAGACATAATTCTTGACATGCAGTGTCTCCAGGTCACTTCTCATCATGTTCATGAACATTCGTCTATGAAGCTAAACACATTCAGATATGGCAATCCTCCCACCGTCGCTAAAAACAAGTATTTTGAGCAATTAGATCCACATCTAACCACATTCCCGCTTACATCGCCGATCAGAAGCATGATAATATCATTTACACATGATGATGATAGGATCCTTCAATCAATAATAGAGACAAATGTGCGTCATCCACAGTTTTCTGCGGTCAGAATTCAGCAAGGGTTATCGAAAATTGATTGATGGTATTTAATTATTACTAATTAATTGCAATTTCAATTGATTGGAAATTATATTGCAATCTTTTTTTGATTATCACTGATTATAGTGACTGTGCAACGTGAATATGAACGTTTTATATTCCTTATTGCACTTCCTATCAACTTGTCTTGAAAACTAGAATCTGAGACCTCGATATCTGGTATCTGCTTCTCAAGAAAATACATTATGGGAGAGAGCAATACAGGGCTCCTTCCGGTATTAGAAATCCTGGAAAAGTCCTGAAAATTTCAAGACAATAGGACTACTTGAAGGAGAACAAACGAAACAAGGAAGGGGTTGAAACCAATGGAAGAAAGCGGAAATTAGAATTCGATCTGGAGATGAAACCTATCGAAAGTCAGTGGAAGTTGTTAGATGAAAAGACTAAAGCACTGAATATTCGTTTCGTGACATCGTTTCTTTGATTTTTGAGCGAAATACTATTGTGCATGTAGAGATAGGTTTATTGTGTCTCTCCAAAATCCAAAACGCTTGATTTCGTGAAATCATTTGATTTCATCCATTTTGATACGTACACACATTTTTTCTATTAATCTTTTTCTATCAAATGCTTTTTGGCTAATCGGAAAGTATGGAAGTAATTGTTCCGTACAGACAGACAAACCTGGTTATTACTTTTAATGACGTTCTAAACTACTTGATTGATTCTAGACAATTCAGTTGTGTGTACGCAGATTTTATCGATATGTAAATTTGGCTGTTACTACATCACCTACAAGTTTCTTTTGATCATCTTAGTGCAAGATATTTAAACTAAGGGAATCAAAATGTACTCAGAATAGTTAAAATTCGGTTTCAATTTATAAGTTTAAAAAGTCCTTGAAAAGTCATGGATTTTTTTCTCCGGAAGTCGGTAGGAACCCTGTCTTATTACAGTAGATGGCTCTTTGTTCCCCACATTTTTCAATTTCCCTGAATTCTTCAATTTTTTCAAGTTACATCACAATGTAGTCTTGCTTGAACTGCGACGCAAAGGATCAGCCCCCTGGATGCTATTTAGAACATTAGTTGCAGATGGATGCGGTAGCGATGATGAACTTCGAGATACTTGCTATTTCTAGTGTTATTGTCACTACTTGAATTCATATTGAAACATGACTTTGATTAAGTGAACTATTTGTACTGCGCTAATTAATCAAAGACGCTGATTATCTCTTCTACTCAACATTTGGAGTTGATAGTCTGAACAAGGCTACTGGTGAATTGGAATGATTATTAACTCACTTCAGGTGATAAGTTAGAACTGATTAAACATGAACTCAATCAAACACGTAGACTGAATAGCGCCATTGTGTGCTAGAGATTTAGGACCACTGTAGGCTAATACAGCATCACGAGTGATGTGAGGCAGCTTCTGTTTAGCGCTGTCTACACGACGATGAGGATTTGCCTATGCGGGAGGAGGCAGAAATTGAATAATTGAAATGAAGATGGTGCATAACCGGAGAATGCCGTAGACCTTAATCAAGGTACAAGCAAGAAAGCATCATTATGAGTAAAAGTCTGATTAGGTGAATGTTAGCACGTGTACTCAAGTCTTCCTGAATATTCAGCCTATTTTGACACATGAAAATCCGGGACGTCTTGGAGCCCATCCCCCTTCCAATTCTGATGTTCCTAAGATTCAATCTTTCTCAAAATCATTTCATAACACAATTGATGCATGATATTTGCAATGGTGGCATCAGTTTTTACCACCTTGGTCATTTCTTATTGTAAATAGAAGGGCTGTGCGTTAGCCGGTGCAGCGGGCGTGAGAATCGGTACACCGTTCAATGCACCTAAAATATTAAATAGCTGTCCGAAGCACTAAATAACAGGGGATGTGATTTTTTAGGTTGATTTCGGTCATTTTTGGGACAACACAGATTAATATACACAAAATATACACGTAGACTATATGGGCTGCATACATCACTTAGCGATTTTGTTTTTCTTTTGTTTGCCTTTATTTCTTGCTTATAATCGAACTATACCAGGCAATGTGAATGTCCCGAACTAGTGGTTCTATTGCTAATCTGGTAATGACTGTTTACATTGGACTCCCTTCAAAAATTGGCTTCCTGATTTTTTTTCGTTTGGTCAATCACATCCCTGTATTAAAGCATATGCAAAGATAATTTGCTTCCGTTCTGGATTTTCATCTGGTCAATTTTAAATTAAGATTCTTAACTGTAGGATCTTTATTTTTAATTAAAATCGTTCACATTTTCTAGAATTCCATGCAACTTTAAATAGTACTAAAGAATTAGAAGCAGACTTACTTAGGCCTCCTTCAATTTTGTCTTGCCAATACTTACAAGTGACTCTCACATCAGGAAATGTAGAGAATTTTGAAGCAATGTCACCACTGCCTGCAAATCGCTGTGCATAAATGCCAAGATCTTGACATTACTCGGCTTCAAGCAGTCTCTGTGATTTGGTCATGTAATTGAATGCCGAAAAGTATTTCAGACGGATAGCTGGTCGCTGGAATGCCAAGATAACCTATTCCTTAGCAAGAGGAGCAACAACAGCGTGCGCAGTATTCATTATGAGATTCCGAAACTCTGAGGTCGAGGGAATTGAGATTTTGTGGCCTAAAATGAATGATCATGAAGTTGAAATCAAATTTCGTCACTTCTTTCACATCTTCTCAACATCTCGGCTACTTTGAGATGCAGTCGTGATTTTTAATAGGCCTCAACTTCATGACATAGAAATTCAATAATTGAATAGATAAATAAAGTTTGAATGATATTTTCCTACTTGTATTGATTTGGTACTGTTTGCTTCAACTATTTTCACTCCAATTTGTTGAGACAAAGATGTACGATAGAATGAATTTATTATAATTGAAATTCTACTGTAAAATATGAACTTGATCGAAATTCAGACATTTCGGTGCACCGACCGGAGAACCGCTGCACAGGCGCACTAAATAGCAGTTAAAAATTCGGATTCCATTTTTCAAAAAATGATGTTTTTAGCATCTGTTGGAATTAGTAGATCACTCTGAAAAATCATACATTTTGATCAGTTGTCGCATGAAAACCCCTCAAGATAATGTTGGGAGCATGTTTGATTGCATTGGGATAATTAGAGCGTGTTGAGCAACTCAAATGGAGATCTTTGAAAATACAAGCAGATTTCGTTTTGTCTACTGCCATCTTAGTTAATACCGAGCAGAAAAATATTCGCATCTCCTCATCCATTGAATGAATGCACCAAAGATATTGTGGGGCATGATTGCGTGTCCATTTTTTGACTTGAGATTCACTATTTGTAGCGAAAGCTGACAAAGGCTATTATGAGTAGTGCACGGGTAAAATGCGGTCAGAACTTAACTTATCCTTCGAAGTTGAAGCAAATTGATGAGCAAATCAGCAGCTAGAGAAAAATCTGTTATTGTTGACTTTTCTCTATTTATATGAAAATTTGCTCGCTTTGTTCCTTCTACATTTTTACTGTCGTATAGACATCGTATTAACATTGTTATATTCAAAACCATTAGATTTTCCGTAAAATTAATGGACATGCACTTTCAGGTTCGTGAAGGCATTCAACATTCTGTTGATTTCGATGTGGTCCGTATTGTACCTGCGTCACACGATTTACATCATCTGCTGCTGCTGCTGACTCCTGTGAGATGTTGGCAATCTCTTCATGCTGTTGACTTGTCCAAACAGGGATTAATTTGCTATCCATAAATCAGTAGCGTGCTAAAATGCATTTTAGATGGAAGACATTTCATCCTTTAATGGCCAGGGTTATTGAGTTTGGATACATTCAATGACAATTTTGACGATTCAATTCTCTCAATTCCTAGACAGCTAGAGACTTGATGGTAAACATGGTATGAATTGACGAACATTAGATAATGGCTTTGTTGAACGAGTCAACACGATTAGTTGGCATGATCCGTTGATTGTGTCATATAAATGTCATGACTTTCCCTGAAGCAGTGGGCAGTGCAAGGCAGCAGCTAAAAGTAGATGAAACACTCAAAGGTGAAGTTTCACATAATTTGTGAAGGAATTGACCTGAAATCTGTATGCAATAAGCATTGTCTGAAATTCGTATTCGTGAGACTTACACGAAATCCACTTTTATTCTTCTCAGTCAAAACTCATGTGTACAACTGCACATACTTTATGACCCTCAGCTAATCTTGCAAGACTGGCCGCTTACTGATGAAATAAAGCCGCTCTCACTTGAAACCTTGCTTTCCCTGCGAGATTATCCACTCACTGGAGAGGTGCCACCGCTCTCACTTGAAGATTTACTAGCGATAACCTTGTGAGTGGGCGCCTTGTATGGAGGTGCGGCCGCTCTTACCTGAAGCTTACTACCCACTACCTTGAGAGGCTGGCCGCCTGTCGGGGATGTGGCACCACTCTCACATGAAGGCTTACTGATCACTATCTTGTGAGGCTGCCCAGCTGTTGGGCAGGTGCCTCTGCTTTCGCTTGGAGATTTACTACACCACTCTCCTTGAAGGTTTACTAGCTCTAATCTTGAGAGGCTGACCGCCTGTTGGGCAGGTGCCTCTGCTTTCGCTTGGAGATTTACTACACCACTCTCCTTGAAGGTTTACTAGCTCTAATCTTGAGAGGCTGACCGCCTGTTGGGGAGGTGCCTCTGCTCTCGCTTGGCGATTTGCTTAAAATTAGCCTTGTAATGACTACATCAGCTGTTAAATTTACTTAGTCGCTATACCTATGGTCACAGCTGTCGTGGCAATTGCTCAAAATGACTAGGGAGTTTACTAAGGCGGAGTTTTTTCTCCGTTGGAAGGTCTGTCTGGAAAAGATGCATAATTATGAAACAGTCATCTCTGAATCTGGATGTTTTTTTTCTTCATTTGTCGACATGTGCTGAAAACTTAGATCTGAATCATCTGACATTCGTTTCATCACAATGACAGTTACGTCATTTCCAATTGCCTTTCTGACTGGATCGTGTGAATCTGCTAATCGGTGCAATTGAAAGCCATCTGTTCATCAAACCTTATCATTAATTAGAGCAACACTTTCGATGTGAACACTCCAACTTCAATGCCATTGTGAAGTAGTCTGTTTGTGAAATATTTTGACCAGACTTCGACAGTTGGGCAATGATGTGACCGTATAAGACCCAACCGGTATGATTCGCTATTGATGAAAGCTGACAGGTGCTGTGATAAACCCATTGTTCTTCATGACTGAATAGAGATGCGACAACACACCGGACAACAATAGGAATGTGTTGATCAAACATCGCCCTCACTCTTGAATCATTCAGAACGGTATTTAAGCAACAAATTCATCTTCGCATTAAAATAATTATTTTATAATGATGTAAAAAGATCTGTCATTACCTCATTTGACTCTGGATACAAATTGACGACTTACCTTTTAAAGTGTGAAAATAATAATGCCTCTTAGCTAGAAACTGTTCGTATCCAAGCTTCATTGTACCGCGAAGCTAGAAAATAGATTCAGTTGGAAACAAATGTTCATGATTCGTTACATCGAGTTACATTCTCGGTTGAAAAGGGGAATTATATTTGAATAATAGCAGAGGCCAAGGCAATAACACAGCTTAAACTACAGATCAACAGTAAACACGAACTTCCAGACGACAATCTCTCCTCACAATTCGATAATCATGCAAACTGTCAACATACTTCTCAACATAACTCACATCTTCGAATAAATACTTCACACAGTTGCATCCTGTCTGCTACCATCGACCGTTTGAAGGCGCTGGACGCCGAAGGTCCGCCTGACTTTATTTTTAACTTAAAAAACTGTCGACAAAAACTTTGGGGAGTACTTTTGATGATAAAATGATCTCCCGACGACTGGTCAACCATACATTTGAATAGTCGCCATTTCATCTAATATCACGAATCATCAACAGGCATTAACATCGTCTTAGCTCCCTAATTGAACATGTACTCATACATGGAGTAAATTCAAGATCTGTGATAAGGTATGTTTTCAAACTACTAGGTGGCACCTCTCTCTAGGCAGATATTGCTGGTTTTAACCTTTTCGTCACTGTTGTATTTTTCACCTTTGCTTCCCCTTTTACGATTGACGAGATAAACCGTCCTACTATCATTCACTGATTCACTAATAGTTCTTCAACTATGCTAAAATATCTATTTTCTGTCATAAAAATCTGCAATATTAGTTTAATTGCCGGTACGGGAAGAACAAGCAGATTAATTTCGTCTGTAATTGCTTGTCTCATTTAAAAAGCTGTCGCATAGATTGTGTGGATGTCATATTATTCTTGCACATCTCTCATGCACACATTGCGACCCATCAACGCAAAATCACATGAGCGCTTCTAAAAGTGTTGAAGAGCAACTTGCTTAATTTACCACCAAAGCGAATAGACCTAAAATTTCAAAATAGCGGTCACGACTCAATAGAGGGTTTTCACTTTTGAAGATTGGCATTTCGAGAAGAGGTCCCCTCCAATGGTCTTTTAGTCTCTTTTGTGGTATAAATTTCTTCACGATTCCCATCAACAAAGTGAAGGCGAGACATTTTCTCTCCTCGTTCGAAGAAACATCGCGGAGTTCGCATATGAATTAATTTTACTTGCATCTAATATATATTAGTAAGTATATAATTTATAATATATACTTGCAATAATACAAGCTACGAAAGTATTATCTCGTCCACCGTACTGCTCACAACAAACTGGCAGGAATACATATAACTATTCATATACCATCAAACGAGTTAACTCGTTCACAGTTCTCAGTAAGAAAGCTTCATAATTAGGTCAGAACAGAGCAAACAGAAGTGGCGGACGAGAAAATTCGTCCCTAGGAATGGAAAGGCTATAATCCAATAAATCTGCGTGAAGGGAAGCGAAAAACGAGTGAGATAATCACAACATAAATAATCCTAAACCTAATCTAAATAATCCAAAAATAATCTAATCCAGCCACTTGTTATGGTATTTCAGTATGTTGAGATACTCCCTCGAGAAGTTACTGTCAAAACAGTTTGTACATGACAGCTGTAAGAAGTTTCATCAAGGTCGAATTTTATTGGCTGAAGGAAGTCAAATATTTGACCAACCTATCTTTCATCAACCACCAAGAGCGGCTGGACGCCGAAGCATCAACATCATGCTTTCTATCTATCTGCAAATAATATACCGATCTTGACATAAAGAGTTCATAGCTAAATTAATCAATGTTCATGATGATTGATCATCGTTCAGTCAACTAAATGACACAGCATTTTCAGTATAGTAAGCTAAACGGAGAAATTAATGCAATTCGAATAATTCTCCGATCAGATTCTCAGTCCATTCAAGAGAGTGAATTTATTCCTGGTTGTTAATTTCCTTATCTTTCGTTATTGATCAGATCGATACTCCAAGACTGAGGTAGGCCATTCTCTTGCATTAGTCATCAATATATTCAATAATCATCATTAATTTGAGTCTCTGATTGTCTTGCAGCATTTGCGAAATTCTGTTAGAACACGGTGCCAACTTGGAGACAGAATCAGACGCAAGCAAGACGGCACTGATGGTGTCCGCATTCAAGAATCACACAAGAGTGATGGAATTGTTATTGACAGCTGGAGCGGATATCGAGCACAAAGACAAGAACGGCCTGACGGCTTTACATGTGGCAGTTGATGGCGAGAAAACGAATGCGATTGAGCTCCTCCTTCGTAACAAAGCAGATCCCAACGCCGTCGACCACAAGCTGCGATGGTCACCTCTTCATCGATGCGGTAAGCATGAGTGTTGTGCAGATGAGCTGGTCCGAGTCACAGCTTCACCTTGTCCATCCCGGCATCGATGTTGTGAGCATGTCAGTGTTGTGGAGATGAGCTTACTTTTGCATCGAATTTGCAACCTGAAGAGGCAGTTTTACCAGTGACATCATTATACACTATACGACCTGAATTAATGTTGAATGAAAAATCACTCGGATCAGTGTGTAACTTTTGTAACTTTATTCAAGCACCCTCAGGCCATCAAACAACGGTTAAGCAAATTGATTCTACATGTATATACAGAATGATATGAGCAAGAAAGCAGACGTCAGTGCAGCTAAAATTAAATTTGCTATGTAATTGAGAAGTAATTGAACATTTACAATTGCCTCTATATAATGCATTCAAACTATATGCAAGGGAACAGAGGAATCGTTCGTTGGATGAATTATCAGATTCATGTATTTTGATCAGTATAGATTCCGCTGTGTGAGTGTGCTCATTGCGACAGACAGAAGAATCATTGTCTGTCATTTGATGCTTCGCAATTTCAGAATCTTTCGGCCTGCCTTCGACATGCTCATCGATGTGCGAGTGATCTGGTGTCGATGAGTCTCACAATTTATCATCAACCATCGCTAAGAATCTGATAGAATAGTCCATCTCCCTGAAGTGATGAACGCATTCGTGATGTAGCAGTCCTGTGTAATAGCTTCAACTTTCCAATGGCCGCTGTTTCTACTTAACAACATACTGGTCGGTCATGAGGGATGTACAGTGTACACTCTTAGCTTTTGTTGCAGTAATCTCTGTTTTCTTTACTCATCAGTAAGAGGTGAAGTGAAGTGCATTGATAGCCGATTAACACAAAGGAAAGGACCAATATTGACGCTTGGTTGAAGGGCAGGATCAGTCGGTGTACTTGGATCTCTGATCCCCCAATGTTTGCTGTTGATGTAACACTTGTTTGAAGGCCAGCAGTGTCAGTTTTAATTCGGAGCAAATATTTTCATCGACGGTTGTGTGGACGACCGCAGCAAGCTCAAATATGTTCTGTAGAAAGTCTGGGTGAGGTTGATAGTCTTTATCCGATCAACAAGTAATTCGCTCGACATTGTCATCGATGGGGTAAGGGGGCAGCGTATCTTGGAGAGCCGTTGGCAACGGGCGTCATCGACTCAACAGTGAAAGTTTGTTCAGTGAGGGGAAGGAGCTACTTCATCGACTGTGAGAGGTCTTTGTACATTCAGAGGGATTAGGATTGAAGATTACACTTCAACTAATACTCAAGTAAACTTGATGTCTGTAAACTTGTCAAGAATAAACCATCACCTCATCAACTAGATTGTTGTAATGGAAACTTAGGAATTGTGTTTCTGAAGAAAAGCTCATGACTTCATAAAGTTGCCTTCTCAAGACTGTTTTCACTATGCGTCTTGTACAACCACCTCTTACATACGAAATTCCAGATGCATCGTACGGGATGGCGCACCACAACAGCAATGGTCACATGCGATAAGATAAGTTGGTCACGAGCGGCACTGATGGAAAAGAGAATGACTGGTTGGATTGTCTCATGGAAGTTCTTGTATAACCATCTGTGACTCTCATAAGTCCATGATAGCTACGCATCTCTGTTCACGGCATAGAACGCCAGCATGCGTGAGTGATCCAATTCTATGATGATGTAACTGCAATGTGATTTCACCTGAGTTCTTCGGTTTTCTCTGTTGACGAGAGATCAAGACATTGATGCGAGTCGCTGTGTGGACCGACATGATGCCAAGACTCGAAAATAATGGCTGAAATTGAGAGCTGTTTGATCTGTGAATAATTCAAAATTGAACACATTTTCACAATTGTCGCTGCATTTTGAATATGGAAGCATATTTTGAGTTATGAGATTAAGGCCCTTGTGGACAACCTGATCATGACTTGAGTCAAGACAAGGAAGGTGGTGTTTTTTAGTAATTTTGGCATGCCCGGCCTAGTCATGACTGCTCGCTTCCAAATCGTGACTTGAGTTTGGTTTTGGACATAACACAGTCTAATTATGACTAAATGGAATTTCGTCTTTTCTCAAGTCTGGTAAAGAGCTACTCGAACATGCTGTCAAAGTTGTCTGATTCTCTTCCTGGAAAATAGTGACTGAAAGAAGCAATGCTCTCATTGACAACTGCTTTGTCTGAGGATAATTCAAAGTGAACACATTTCAGAAACATGTTTCAAGTTATGAGATTGAGCCTCAATAATAAATACTGATAATTCCAGTCAAGCGATTATCAACGCCACACATTCAGTGTATACCAATGTCAGTATTTGATGATATTAATTAAATGGATAAAGAAATGTACTTGCTAAATCACATGTTATGATGTCAATCAATTGTATTGAATTTCAAGATCTCGGGAATGCCAATCCTAGTTTACACCACATGCTTAAGATCTGATGTACAATAAACGTCAAATAATCAACATCAATTTTGTTGAGTCACAAAGTCACATTTTGCAATACATATTTAGGTTGGTTTACTCATTTTCATTGATTTTTCAAGGCCGTATCGAATACATTTAGCGTTTGAAGTTTCCAATTAGCTTCACTCTGACAAGTTATAGAACTCAGTGATTTCATTACTAATTACGGAATGAGAATAAGGAGCAAGTCGTTAACTTTCATGCAATTCCTGCTGACACAGTATGAGAGATTGACAGAGACGATTCTTCACGCAACAAGTCATTCTGATGCGATTTGTGATAAAGAAAAGTGTCTAGAGACTCAACAGTACTGTCACGAACCTGATTTTCAATAAACTGCAAGTCAAGGGAGGTCAGGATGGCAAGAGTGAAACACGCAAGCGTCGGACGGTTGAAATTAGCTCCACCTGATGCATTCAAAGTGCGAGAACGGCCGTTCATCAAACTTCAGTTGGGTTCCACGCTGCGCGAACTTCGGTCATGCGGCTTAGTTTGTAGCACATCCGTTGAGGGGTTGGCCCTCTGTCGCATTTCTGGGGCTATGAAGACTAAACTGTGTGAGCAGCTACAAACTCTCGTGGTCGTTGGTTTTATTGTATTTCAAAGCTTCCAGTTATTGTGTCTCTTGACTTCTTTGGATTTGGTCCGCTAGTATTTTGAAAGGTCTGAATTTTGCCGAATTTTATAACAATTTCTTTAATGACTTTTAAAGAGATACATCTATTAGTTATTTGATTTTCTGATTCATATTATGCCCATTGTATCATTTATGTCGAAGAGGTTTGGAATCTTGGAAACATTGAACAGCTTCTCTGTATTTTCCAAATGGTGTGAAACTTTTCACATTCATGTCGTCTTCTTTTCATTTGAAGGTGTCCTTGTGCAATGTTATTTTAAGCCCCGTTCACACGATGACACTGTATCGTGACATTCGCTTGGCTTACTCATTTTTTCATAGATAGCTGACTTTCTGAGGTAATGTGAGGGCGCGGGGAGTTCAGATTTGGTGTCATGGCATCAAAATGTCGCGAGAAAATGTCGAGGTATCAACATCTTTAGATATGAGTAGGCGGTCACAGCTTGGGATTATGCTCGACGACAAGATCGTACAAGGGATGATGCTAATCACATGATAGCGTTAGACATAATACTCGCGAATAAGACGTAGTCGTAGGTGTGTTGTAGAAATGAAATGAAATTGTCAGGAAAATCATTTTTTGAAGCTGCAGTGAATTAAAATGACATCGACTGATATTCTGCTCTTTCTGGAGTGCTACAGCAACATCCGTGTCTTTGGAACAAATCCAGGGAAGATTACAAAAACCGTTTGGTGTGTGAGGAGGCAGAATCAATTTTAATGTCCACTTGTAATATTTCCAACTCAATTGAGCTGCGAACAAAAGTTTGATCAATTCGGAGCACCTAGAATAACGAACTTCGAAAGGTAAATAAATGCAAGTCAACTGGATCGGCAACGTCGGAGATATATACACCTAAGCTTAAATGGTTCTCGTTTCCGTACACCTTTCTTCATAAAAACCTCGAATCCACTACAGCTGCAACAAATTTGGTGACTACTTTATTTTTATTTATCATAAGCAGATTTTAGTTAGGACTGTTACAGCCAGTTGCCGGCATCAACCGACCGTCGTCAGCATTTGATATTGCCATGATACTTTGTCCTTCATTCATAAAGTAAGTGGCTAAACTCTTTCTCTTTTGACGAGCACTTTCCGGAAAATCTCGAATCTTCGTCGAAACAATGCGCCTCAGTCCAACAGATTTCCTGACGCCACGAGCCAGGTATCAGTTTATAGTTACCAATGTCTTCGACATCATTAGTCAAACCATCCACTTGCGAAACGCTTTCAGTTTACAGAAGCAATACCAGTAGCAGTCATGACACTGTATATTGAGCGTGTGAACGGTTAGTGTCATAGCATTCATTTAGCCCAGATTTCGTCCTGCGCCTCGGCACTAATGTCACGGATTTTAGACCTATTGAAACCGTCACTTTTTCAAAGTTTAAGAACTACTTTTAAGTATTTGAATACCGAGATGTAATTTTGTGTGTAAGGGAGGCTTGGTTCGCTCTCGTTTCTTTAATACGCTGCATTGTCGGGTGCATTAAGGTGAAACACGGTCCAAAAAGGCGTCACAATACATGGATGAGATAATCAAGATAATTCCGAATTCAGCAATACTGCGTAGTCAGTATAATGCAGTCATTATACACAGTACCTCATACTGAGATACTTGACCCGGTAATTATCCGGAGTAGTGGTAATGGGCTCTGAAACTCAAGAGCGTCATTGCTGCTTCACTGGTGGTTTGAACGGTGATAACAGTCAGACTTTAGATAGAGTATTGTGATCCTTATCATCCTGACGTCTTTCTTGTCGACTTCTAATGACACTTTCGGGGTTCGACCTCTCGTCCAAACGATTGCCAGGTCAAGTATCTCAACACTACGCCACGGAGACCCCAATTTGTTGGGTAAGCATTGAATGTCGTTTTATGTGTATAGTGGTTATAATAGTATAATGCAGCTACCTGCATATCAGTGGTTAATCAAAGTTAAACTGATCAAATGATTTACTGAAATGGGAGAAGATCATTCAGCCACTGTTTCCTACACTATTTCTGATGAATGTTCCAGTAGGATTGCGTTATAAACCAATAAAAGTTGATTTTTTAACGATGAAAATTCAAAAAACAGCCGAAATTATTCCAAAATTCTTATGCTCTGTTCTGATGGTGAAAGTTGATCTGAAATTTGAAATAAATTCTCCATCATTCGTTGTAAGGAAGTGTTGTTTCTACAATCAATTGATTGATCCTAAGCAACCTAAACTTGAAGAGTGGATTATATAATGCCGACTGCTAATGATGGTTAATACCCAATTCACTGAGCTCAGCGGGATTCAACCTGGCCCGGTCAGTTTGCAGCCGCTAATGTGGGTGGCTTGCAGGGAAAGTCTCACAAGCCCTGAAGCATTCACTTAATGATTTTGAATGGATTCATATGGTTCCACTCTCTCAATGCTAATGATGAAGTGAACGGACATTGAAAATATAGCATTGAAGTTATTCAGTGACCTTCTGAGTGTATCTCAAAGTGGAGAAGTTCCCGTATTCAATATTCATGATTAAAATGACATCATGAAGGGTACTTGCACAGGACACTGTTCATTGATGTGAGCACTGAAGTTCACGATTGCCATCCATCCCCATGAGCGATTCTGCTGAGATGCACCGAGTGAGGCAGAACATGAATCTTTTGACTTGTTGAATCTTTTGACTTGTGCTTCATAGTTTGCTACTGACATCCATTAATAAGTACTATTCGAAAGCATTAATTGGACAATACGGACAATGGAACAAACAATATTCTAGTAGAACAAACAATGAAGCATTGAAATCTACTGAACAGCCAACGATGCCGGAGCAAGTGTGTGTGTGTGTGTGGGGGGGGGTGGGAGCGTTCCATCTTGCCGGGACTCAAGGGATAAGCAAGTAGAGTACAAAGGTGTCCTTGAGCAGAATAATTTTTATATGGTAAAACAAAAAAAACTAATCAAATTGCAACGTTATATTTCGAGGAATATCGTTAATTTATCAAACGCTGTGCAGGGTTGCCACAAACCGGGAAAACCGGGAATTTAGAAAAATAAATTCCCGGTCGGGAAAACCGCGAAAAAACCGGGAAAATACTTTCAAACCGGGATTTTTTATATATCGTTATTCAAGTAAATATTCCACAAATATGGGAAATATCGTCGCATCTCGTTATTTTTCATCGGACTTTCTCGGACACTCATGTGCATCAGACATTCTTGAATCCTTTGATAAATTGGTGAAGGATGATATTGGAATGAAAAATCTGATACAGGTATCCATGGATGGACCGAATGTGAATCTTTGTGCTTTGAGACAACTAGACTCGCAACTTTGCAGCGAATTTGACAGAAAACTTGTTGATGTCGGTACTTGTACCTTACATACAGTCCATAACGCATTTCGACAAAGTGTTGATCGAACGAATTGGGATTTAACAAAATTTCTGTCGGGGATTCATACACTATTTGATGATGTACCAGCACGACGAGCAGAGTTTGAAATGATCACTGGTATTGATAAGTATCTACTTCAATCATGTGCCCATCATTGGGTGGAGAATGTGAAAGTGTGTAAAAGAATAATCGAAATTTTTTCGGCCGTGAAGAATTTCGTAGACGCAGTTCAGAAGAAAGAAACAAAAAATCCAGCTACAAAATCCTTTGCTTTGGTCAAGGCCTGGTGTGAAGATGAGCTAGCATTAGCTAAGTTGTATTTCATTGTCTCTATTGGTGGTCCCATTGAATCATTTTTGAAAATGTACCAAACTGATGCGCCAATGCTGCCATACATGTGTAATGATCTTGAAGTATTGTTGCGTAGCATTATGCAAAGATTCATCAAAACGACTGTTCTTGACAACGCATGTACAGTAAGAAAATTATTGTCATTGACGTGACGGAGAAATCTAATCAAAAATCAATTGAGAAAATTCATCTTGGCTTCGAGGTAAGCAACGAATTACATGTAAAAGAAATAAAGGAGAGCTCATCATCCGTTGACTCGACTGCATTCAAACGTGATTGCAGGAACTTCTTGGAAACGTTTGTAAAAAAAATAATGGAAAAAACGCCTATGGATAACCGCCTCATAAAACATTTGAAATGTTTGAATCCAGAAGTTGTGCTGACGGAAGACTATGACACAGTAACCAACGACTTCAAATTGGTACTTGACTGCATGATTCCATCCAAATTCGTCCTTTTGAAAGATTGCGACGAAATTTTGACTCAATTTCAAACATTCCTTCGAAATGCTCGACGAAATGAGAAAATCAGTCAATTCAACCGAAAATCGGATAGATTGGACAAATTGTTTCATAGTGTTCTGCATGATTCTGAGGATGCCAAACTATTGTGGAATACTGTACGAATAGTCTTGACATTGTCGCATGGTCAAGCAAGTGTAGAGCGCGGATTTTCAATCAACAAGGAAGCATCCGTGGTAAATTTGGACCAACATAACCTCATTTCCAAGCGAGTGATCAAAGACTATGTACAACATATAGGTGTGGAAAATATTGTTGTTTCAGAATCTTTACTGAAATCCGCCAAACAGGCAAGACAGAAATATGAAATTCATTTGAAAGAAAATCAATCCGAAGAAAAGTCAAAGGCAAATAATGGCAAAAAGGCGGCCATCCAGAGTCAACTAATTCTCCTGAAACAGAGGAAGAAAGCGATCGAACGAGAGGTCGAAATAATGGACAGTGATGCTGCCATGTTTTACGATCGAGCTGAAAAAGAACATGATTTTGCACGCTTGTCTGAAGCAAATGCTTTGTCCAGATCAGCAAAAGACAAGCGTTTGCAGCTTAGCATCTTAGAAAAAGAACAGTCAAATCTTTCAGAAGAGCTCACCAGATGTTCGTAGTGAAATTTTGTTGAATTTATTGTCTCTACTGGGAAAACGGAAATAACACATGATGAAGAATGAACGTAATATATGCATCAGAAATATTCAAAATATCTTGAGTGTACCAAATGCATTGAAGTTCATATCTTTAAAATTACCTTTGCCCATCATCGGAAGTGATAGGTTGTACTATGAAGTGGCTTCCGCTTGCTGGTTTTATCATATTGAAATATATGTAATTATGATTTTGGGCAAAGTACAATCAGGCAATAATACTCAATCGACTGAATAGATTAATTGACTCGTTTGATTTGATTTGCATTGCCTGATACTTTCTATTTTCCCTCTATTTGCATACCAGCAATACATTCAAAAGGACTGGTAAAAAGAGCTATCTCAATTATCTCCCTTAGATCAACAAAGACAAATGATAGAAGAAAAATGTCTCGTTATTCCGTTTTGCCATCCGTTTGTTAAACGTTTGTTTATATTACTATGATCTATCAGAACTTGCATTTACAGTTTTGGATTGATTACCATACCGGTATTTCTTCTTGTTTATGATCATATTGAGATATTGTTATTATTCGTGAGATTATTCAGATGATATATTTGAATATAGAAACCTTATAATTTTGTTTATTTTCTTGTGTAATTTTTATAGTGTTATCATGTATTCTACTCAAATTTATGGCGTTTTACTACCTTGTTTGTATTTCAATATATGCATTCATGACCTAAAAAATGTTTTCTTTTTTATTTGAGAATGGGAAATACAGGGTTAAAGCTACCTAGAATCTTAGTTATGAGGCTATTTTTAACATCAGATGAGTCCAAGCTACATTGAAATTATTGATAAGAGTATCAAGGAATTTCATTGAAAAACCGGGAAAAAACCGGGAAATTCATCTGAGAAAATTTGTGGCAACCCTGGCTGTGACACATGATGAGACAGATTTAAAGCAATGCGATCAACCATTGAATTGTAGCAACCACAGAATTGAATTGTTTAACTCCTTCAGTTTTCTAGAAGTACAGACTAATTCAAATCGATGGCACATGGTGGAACTTACTAAGTGAGCAAAAAGGAATTCCTAATATCTTACAGAGATAGGAAAAAGTCGTGCGTCGCTTGCGGATTGTTGTGAATTCCATCAAAGTGTTTCGATTGCCACGATTCCTTCAGATTTAAAGAATTCAGATCATTGTACACAAGTTTTCTCGATCATGTTGGTCCTTCCGATCATTATTAAAGAAGATTGCAGGCGCTCGAAAATTTGTTCACCTGATGATTTCGCCGCCCTCCTCAGCATTCCTCACTCAATATAACTAGACAGCGCTGTGTGACTGAAATGTTATTACAACTCGCACTCCACTGGTTGGTTTCCATAAACCGGCTGACAGCTTATTGTTTCAGAAAGTGTGCCATTTTCATCAGCATGCGAAATGTGACTCATCCTTTCTAGTAACCTGAACGAGCAAGTTGTCTAATTCTGTGGTTACACTTGATGAGACATTAAAAACACTGCAGTCAACATTAAATTGTAGCAAGTGTTGTATCGAGTCGATTCCTTTCAGCTGGGCTGAAGAATAATGGCAATGAGCGGGTAGCGGCCTTGCTGATACGCTTCAAAACAGATGTGAACATGAAGGACCGCGATGGAAAGACGCCTCTCATGTTGGCAGCCATGAATGGACATCACAGACTTGTTGACGTATTATTGGACAATGGCGCAGATCTCACCATGGTGAACGAGGTCAGTAGTGTTCATTCTCACCTCTTCTCTCCGCTATTGTGAACTCTTCTTTCAGATGGGACACAATGCATGGACGCTGGCTGAAGCTAACGATCGACGAGTGAGTGATTCGAACTTCCATTTACGCTCCAGCTGACAGCAGTGATATTGCTACTCTATCAAATTTTAGATGAGTTTCGATAGACTATCTTGTGTCATTTAAATCCCTGCTTTAGTAATACACCCATGATATTTCGGGATATTAAACAATCAAAAATCATTTAATGTACGGACAATCTAATGTTATAGAATAGAAATTCTAAAACAATTTAATGTCCGTAAATTATAACAGTGGAATTCTATATTAACGAATTGAGCGAATTCTGCGGTTGGAACAATTATAGACATCCTTGTAACAATTCAAATGTCTCCTGTCTGTATTTTTCCGTTTAATAGTCATGCTTTCAAAACTATGTATTGTACTCACACAGACATTGCACATATATTCTATAAGAGCGTGATATCTAAATTAAAACCGTTAATTGGTCTGGGACAATACATGCGAAAGTACTAGGTCAATAATTATATGATACATCACTAATATCAGGCGTTACAAGATGAGAAAGTCCAAGTCCATAGATATAATGTACTCGTACATTAAATCTATTCCCTCGGACTTTCTCATCGTGTAACGCCTGATATCAGTGATGTATCATATACGTATTTGCCTGTCTTAGATGGCTTGGAATATCAAAGACTGATTTCTATGGTACATAGTCTGGTCGTTGGGTCTAAATAGGAATTTAGACATGATTCCTCGGGCACTAAACGCGTCATCGGATTTCTACATTTAATGTCCAAAAATCATGTCGTAATTCCTGTAGTCAAATAATGAACGTTATAGTTGATGAGATACCGGTACACGGTCGATTGTCGATGGCATGTGTAGGGAAAATAAATCGATGCCTTGTGTTCCGCTG
This sequence comes from Prostheceraeus crozeri, assembly GCA_907163375.1. Taxonomy (NCBI): domain Eukaryota; kingdom Metazoa; phylum Platyhelminthes; order Polycladida; family Euryleptidae; genus Prostheceraeus; species Prostheceraeus crozeri. Next base: position 93,013 of record CAJQUW010016243.1, read on the forward strand.
AAGTGCACAGATGTGACCGGCAATAATGGAAAGCCTCTCCATCTGTTCAATGATTACATCTACAATCATATTCTAGTCTTAATTAGTTATTAGTTTCAACTAATAATTGTATGTTATGTATGATTACAAACATCTCAAAGCTGTGTGCAACCTGTGTGTACATCCTCTCTCATTTCTGCTGAACTCTATCCATTTTCAGATTGTGAAACGCGTGATGCAAGACTTCATGTCTCGAACACAAATGAAAATGGAATCCTTGAATTATCAAGAAAGTAAGTCCGCTCTCAAACACTGTCTAAACTTCTCTGCATGCGATCATTCCACTCCTTCCAACTGTGTCTGCATATTCCCAGGGTTGAAGAAATACCAAGAGAGAAGAGTTGCACAACCAACGGTACGAGCCTCTACTGCCCTCGTAGGCCCCACACCGCTGCACTAATAACTACCTCCTGCTCTGCTGTTGTCTGATGAATTGTCACGTCTGTTGAGCAGATAGTGCACCTTTTTCCACGTGTGCTGTGTAGCTGAGTGTCATCAAGGAGTTATTGATTAATATGGAAATGATTTTGCCATCCAACGGCCGCTTTCCCCGCCACTATCCAAAATCTACAATCTCACTTAATTACCGAACAATTGATTGATATTGACTGATATCTCAGCAGTCCATTTATGATTTGCGTGGAATCCTGCGAATGTCATTAAATAAAAACATTATGACTTAATTTTTTTTAACATCAGAGGAACCCGCAGAAAAACGATGTTGTTCTCGTAAAAAATCTCTTCATCTTTTTTTGATAAAGAGATTTTTTACGAGAACAACGTTTTTCTGCGGGTTCCTCTGGTGTTAAAAAAATTATGTCAAGCCCGTTATTTCATTGTGACTTAAGGCAAAATTCAGCAAATTCTTGTCAGATGCAGCCATCGTGAACTCCCAGAAATGTAAGGGAGACGATATCGCAATTCTTCTTTGATTGACCAGTGACTCATGTCTACGTAGCATTATTAATCGGGTGATCTTTAATTTTATTTGGATCACGGAAGGCATAGCACTTAGCTCAAGTCTGAGAGGGTGTTGTCCAAAATTAGTTGTTTTCGCTATCACATGCCCAATGATTCGTGAATCACAAGTCAGCCAATGATTGAAAGAAGGCAAAATCTCTTTGTTTTGCAGGATAACTTCATAATATCTGAAATTCCTGAGAGTAGTGATGCTAGCACGTGACTTAAATGTATAACAGTACTTGATATTACCACCATGAACTTCGAATATTTGATGCAAACTCAGTCGAAATGTGCTGTTCAAAGCACGTAGCGCTGCAATTCATCTATACAAATATATTTATAGTCAATAAAGTGAACCGGCCAGAGAACATTTGCATGCGCATAAATGAAAAATATAGTTGCATGACAACGATGTAATGATAGTCAGTACATCTGATTCTCAGATGAAATAATAGTTTGCAAAATGATTGAATTGCTCACAGACTGTCTCACTTTGAAAGTTGTGAAACGATGTTGACGCATTTAATCATTAATCGAGCTGAGCATTTGTCATATAATACTATCTGTCGTTCTTTCAATAACGGAGAGGATAAACATAGAAGTACTGTATTTTCAAATGTCCTTGTCTGTATAGAAATTGATCTGATCGCTCAGTGTTTACACCATGCTCGTGCCTTGTAGCTGTGAGAGAAGACTGCACATGTTGACCTGTGTCTTTCTCAGCTGTCTGGATGGCCGATATTGACAACATTCAATGGTCAAGATGGGAAGTTCTCATTGTATCCATGATTCGACGCTGAAGAGTGATGATTGACCAAGTTTCCACTGCAGTGACATCGCTAAAGCTGCTTTGAATGTCAATAATTCTGATGTTTATGAAGTGGTATTTCTGCGATGAGGTTGAGGATTGGAATATTGTGCAAATGAAATGCACATTAATATTCAATTTCAATCAATCAGGTAATCAGAGTAATCAATGCCTGAACTGTGAAGGTGAACGTCGGTGAACGTAAATCGTTCCCTGGGCTGTTCAAGACAGTGAGTTGTCTTACATATACACAAAGCTAGACTTCACGACGTTCACAGGATGAAAAACAGCGATAGGGGAGCATAATTTCTTCACTTGTCCAGACAGCGATTTTATCACATAACTTGTAAATCCATGAAACGGATCCACTGAACCTCTCAGATCTGTGACATCTGTTTTGTATTGAATTTGGATATGATTTTGAGAAAGTGGCGGGGAAGCTAGAAAAGTGTCCTTGAATAGCACAAAGAACAATTCGCAGTAGGAGAAATGCAAATATTTATTATTCAAGCTTATAGGTTTGAGAAACTCAAGTAGATCAGCACGCGAGAATGCATGAACCAGCAATTTTCTCATTCCTTATTCATTATCTTGTTTTTGGCGGTAAATTTTGAATCACCGAATGGTGCCGAAAGGAGGAGGATAGAGCAACATCTGAAGCGAGGAGTGTGGTACGGCCACTGTGAAACGGTGAACGCAGGTCTAATAGTTGAGGAAAGTGAAAAAAGATTGTTTGACAAAATAGTGCAGCACCGAGGGCACGTGCTTCAGCGACTTCTACCACCGGAAACAAAGATTGTTTGACAAAATAGTGCAGCAACGAGGGCACGTGCTTCAGCGACTTCTACCACCGGAAACAACACATCGCAGTAACCTCAGACGTAGGCTGCATCGATTGCGGAGAACGACCATCAATGCGAGCAACGGAAAGTACTTTATCCATATACTAACCAGATAGGGGCCACATTCATCTCACTGCCAGTTCTCACCCAGTTTAGGGATCGCAGCCTCAGCGGAAGCGATGGTACCTTCTTGAGCAGACAGACTCGAACCTTGGACATTCTACACTTCCTTCTGCCATCAGTTGTGAAACACATACTCGTACACTTTGAGATCTGCAGATGGCATCTTGTTACTCAATAAGTGAACCTGATATCCAAAAGAGATTCTCTATGTGAAAGTGGCTGGATATATATTGGAAAGAGATTCCATTATAATGCTAAAGTGTATTTGCGGGCATTGTCCTTGTGTACAAGTCCTTTGTGCGCTTATTACAGCCGGATTCCTGCTCTCCATGCATAGATGGATATCCACAGAACGGAGCTGCCAACAACCTTGCATAAATGCCTGTGTATGCACAGTTGTGAATTCTTTATGACTTCTGTTGCTAGGTAGCACGGACTATTCGCAAGTAATGGCCTTTCCATATGAAACAGCTGAAACCTTCGTGCCATTTGCTCTTATCAGCATCGGTTACTGACGAAATGTTATAAAATAGTTCAAATGTTAATGCAGATGTCCTTGTAGTTTAAATTATTCAGCCGAAAATTTTGAAGTAGTCGTCTCGATGCCCAAACTTTATTCATGGAAATCGAATCGGTCACGGTCAATTTGATTTCCATAAGGTAATTAGCTAGTTGATGACATTAATAATTACATTACCTGAAATAGACTGTGTGTGTTAAAATCCAGCAGTGATGAAGGCAAATTGCTGCTGATAGTGTTGTAGAGAAAGTTGATTTTACCTGTAGTGAATAACATTGATCGAAGACCTATGATTTATAGGATGGCTGATTCAACGACAAGAACACAATGCTTTCTTAACATGGTGTGATCAAAATGGTTGATCAATTCTCAAATAATGAACGAATCAATAGAACAATTCTCAAATTGGCTGAGAATCTCATGTCCGTCCCACCGAGTTGTCTGATGAAGTGAACTGATCTTTGACCAGTCAAAAGTACGGTCAAGTGAAGTCTGTTCTTTCTAAGGACAGAAATTCCTAAATACTGTTTATGTAATACTGTCAGTATAAGCATGTCATAATAGTCCACTGTATAGCACATTTATATCAGCGTTGTGGAAAATAAGGGAATATACATGCGATAACTGTAGCAATAAATTCTTTTTAGCAGTCTAAAATTTTAATGAAATCAATCTTGTAATTTACATGTATGTAAGAGAATAATTTTGTTGAAAGTGGAATATTTGATTGCCAATAAATCATAGATTGTCCAGACTTCTTATGAATTCATATACATTTATTTGTGACCGATGTGTAAACCGAGTCAACAAGGCTTGACGTTTTTGTCTATTCCACTTATGTTGCTAATTATTTCCCCCTCAAAATCTGGCATTACGAAATCACTTTCAGTTGAAACTTCATCATCTGTTTTGGGCATCGAAAGCCTCCTGTCCCTTATTATCACACCTTGCTTGAGAAATCTTTCACTCAAAAGCCACCAATGCGCGACTTTTCGAAGACCGTGCAAACGCTCTCTTCTCGGTGCGCCTTTGAAATGTTATCGTCTGTTTCGGACTGTTTACTTTTCAAATTTTGAATAACATCTTATGAAATATACGCCCAAATAGTCTTAGGATTTTCAGTTCTCGAAGATATTTATCATAATGGCAAGTTGGATCAGCGTAAAGCACAACAATGTGAGACAGGAAACATCACATATGCTGATTAAGTCTCTACACTGATAAGTCCTACTCAGAGTTGATTACAGGTGTATATCAGGAGCTTGTTGTATCACAAAAGTAACACCAGTGCATTTGGAATTGCGACAGAAGTATAATGCGGACAAAATTTTTAGTATCAATAGAAGAAGCTGTTCTCTATCGTCATGAAAATCATGATTGGCGACACTTTTCCATCTCTGGTTTGAGAATTCACCACTTCGATCACAAAATGATTCAAATATTCATCGATAGCTCTCAATCAAATGACATCAGTTTTGATTATCAGCTACTCACTTTTATGATTAACATTAATATTTTATGTGAGTCAACCTAGAGATATTTTCCATTAGATCACCTTGTAGTGTAGTTTCCTGAATTGCATGCTCTTCATATAATCCAATTTATCAGGAAAGCATTGTATTGTTCATTGAAAGACTTAGTGGACTTCAAATGGCGTTTTGAGTAGACTTAACAGAACAAGGATGCTGAAACTGAATCTCATCGATGAAGCTCGTTTTTTTTAATTGAAAATTATGTAATTGTGAGAACTCCTCGCACTCTATGTGGTGTCTTCATTGATTCAAATCTGTTAAGGCGAGTTAAAAGCATTTTTTTCTTTGCATTCATCCGGTTACTATGGTGAGCTAAAAGCACGCGAGCGGCAGCGTAGATCGAAGATCAAAAGAGAATTTACTTGAAGACGATTGTGTGCGGTTGCTGCATTTCACATCAGGAAACAGTTGGACCCTTCAGATTTTTGATTGTTGAATGCGATTTTTTATGTCTTATGTTCGGGAGGCGAAGAGTAGTTGACAAGGCCGGATGGCGATGAATAGACAATAATTCTTGCTATTAAAACAATCCACCTTGCAGTTCTTTGTATTCTGAGTACTATCAGCTTTTTACTCTCACATGTATTCACTAGAAAATCACTCTTCAGCAAATGCATATTCGATAACTTTACTAAATTCGATGAAATACATGAATGAACTCCATGTTCCCTGTCTTATTGAAATGTCCGCTGATCAGCTAGCTCCTTGCAGTGATTGCTGGAAACTGCAACTAAACTGTCAGGAAATTTGGAAGATGTTGTTTCACGCGTTAATATCAACTTCGATAATTATGAAAACTTTACAATGATATTTTAAATTTTTTCATTCCAAAAACTGCAGGGTTGGGCCGATGTGACAAAACGTGACATTATGTGACAATTTTTCATCTCAAAATAAAATGTGACAAAATGTGTGTTTTTTGTTGTTGGTGTGACAAAATATGAACAAAGTCACAGAGGAGCATTAACTTCTTTTGAATGAAATAACGAAGTGATGTTTTTTGGGAGGTCATTATTCTAATGTTCCTTTATTCTTTAATGATAATTTTTTATATTAGGAATATGCAAGATTGATATTTTTCCCCTTCCTTGCTCCAAATGGCAACTTGTACTTGCTCTAGGCAAATCCTGATGTTATTTGTCCGACTTTTCAAAGTTGAAGTCCGGATGTCCTTCCTCACAACTTCCAATGACACTTTCGAAGACTGACACCCCTCGACCGAAAGATCGCTAGGCAAAGTACTTAGCCACTGTGCCATGGAGACCACTCATATGGAACTATATAAATAGAAATAATAATTAGAAATAATCAATAAATTAACGATTTTTCTCGATTTTGTCCCGTTAAAACCTCGTTTGATATATATCATGAATGTTACGTCAAATGCGCTATTTAAAAATTAGCCTTTAAGGCAAGATTGAGAACTGCCAATCTTCTGCGCACCGGCATGTTTCAAATTTTGGCAATGTGTTTTCATCAGCATGTGACAAAATGTGACTTTTATGCCAATAAGCATGTGACAAATCTCGAATATCAAAATGTGACACAATGTGTCACAGATACAAGCATGTCGGCTCACCCCTGAAACTGGTAGATGGCATAAATTAGTTGATTTCAACACAATTCATGACAGAATATCTCTCAAGCCGTATCAAAGCGCTTACTCGGCGTCGCATCAGACAAGCTGAAGTGAAGCATCAAACCTGTGAATCCAGAAACAGCACTTGCACGTCGACGGAATCGAACCCGCTACTTCCAAAACAGCAGCGCAAGTCAATAGCCATTACACCATCGCCGCAGATAGCGTCGGAGCGTTGACTGCATCATGTCATTGAATGTGCTGATGAGGGACCTACCATGGACGATCTCTCACGGGGGGTTCATTGCATCTGTGTCTATACGGCAGAAAACTTGAATTAAATTTTTGATTCAGGTGCTATATTATGAAAAGCACTTTATCCGTCAACGAGGCCTCATTTCTCATCATTACATTATTATATCACTACGCTGCATTGTATGACGGATATATCATTTCTGTCACAGCACACGGCGTGAGTATTCGCAAATTGACAATTTCAATAATCGTGGATCGGTGCAGCCTTAAAAGTTCTTGCTGTGGTTATATATTTCATGTCTAAAGTACTAATTGTAAATTGACAGTAATACGTGGACTTCGTAACATGTAATAATGTTATTGAAGAATTGATTATTCCCCTGAAGTAATTACTTATTCCGCCGTCATGATGCAAACATTGTCATAGATTTCCCCTGTAATGGCTGCCGCCTGAAATGTTCTGATTGTTTTTGTCACATTTTGTAGAAGCAGTGAGAATGAAACAGCGTCAGTCATGAAGGTGATCTTGTCATCAATTCGTCGTCATTAACAAAGTTCCGCACATTATGACATATATCTCGCACTTTTTCTGTTCATAACTGCACGACACTGATATAATACATAATGCTTCAATCCTCATTGGTGAAACATATCCTCCGTCTCAGTCTCATGAATATAATCTCTGATGAAGATGATGGATGCTATATCTATGTTGTTTATTGAATCTCAACCTAGAGGTTGATGCCGTAACTGGTTTTCTTGACTAACTGCGGCATGTAGGCCTACTTCACTGCAGGTGGACGACACTTCTTCATTGCCAACACAAATGATCCGCTACCTGAAAGATCAAATAGCTTCATATGTTTCTAGAATAACCCCAATCTTGATCTTAACATTTGCCGCCAATAAGAACTCTGTGATTACTTAAGAAACATTTATTTTGTAAAATGAACGAATGTGTCGCAGCATATTAAAAATCTAAAGAGAATGACAGCGATTAAGTCAATAGAAGACACCAACAGCCTTGATTCCACAGCCACACTCGCCTGGCAAAGGAATCGAACCGAAGTCCGCTGTGGAGACGAGCTCGCATCTTCTTCACTAGGCTACGCCGACGATACAGAGCTAATACGAGTGAAGGCAGCAGTCATCTCCAAGTGATATCGACAGCTTATTGTCATATTATTATTGTAGCTGTCTCGCTACAGTATGAATGCTGGTAGCATTCTGTCAATAATACATGGGTCAGGCGAGTGCGGCCGAGGAATAAAGCGTGTTGGTGTCTTTTATTGACTTAATCGTTGCCATTCTCTTTAGATATTCAAAATGAAGGAATTAAATAATGCCAACGGGTAGCCTGTCACATCATGAAGCAAACTCAGGTCTGAATGCACAGCGTGTAGACCGGTACAGATAATAAACACTTTCAATATAGCGTCATGATTATGCATGCCTATTGACGGAGGACTTACTGTTGAAATTAAATGTTTATTTTGCATAGTAATGAAATATTGTTGTTCAAAATTGTTGAATGTTTGATATAACCACATTGTCAGTCACAAAATAGATGGAAATATAGGCTCAATATACAAATATTAAATGTTATTATTGAAAAATGTAGGATACTCACTCACTTATTCTTACGCATCGTTTATTGTCGGTTGGGCCCCAGGTTTGAGGGTGTGACTGTAGACATTCCACTCATTTTTGCAGATAGAGCTTGTGATATTAGAAACCTATTCCATTCATGACCGTCTTCTCATTGTTTCTTCCATAGAACCTACATTTTTCGACTCGTTAAAGTTTGCAGGAGAATAGCTGATCGCTGATGTCGTCTACCGCATATATCCTGATGTTTGACTGGCACAAGTAGTATTTGTTTATGGCCCGCAGCCATGTTGCCTGAGCTTCCCAGAGCATGATTGTTAGGGGAGCTGTATTAATATATAAATTGATTTAAAGGTCAGAAATGGAGGCAGTAAGTCAAGCTGCAACATTCCCTTCTCCTTTTAGCCATGTTTTCTCTGCGTGTTTTAGGTATGTGTTTTTTCATTATGCATTTAATGCAATAAATATAGCTTTACATCCTAATCAGACAATACAAATTCTGAAAGTACAAGCAATTATCGGATGTTATACGTATACTACTCATAAAATAGTATTGACCCGACCCACATTTTTACGAATTTGGACCACAATGTTATTGTAGGCATGAAATATCTTCGTGGAAATTATTTTGCTACTCACGGAAGTACATCTACTTGTCCTACTGATCTATCCGTTTATTGCCAATTTTTAAATAGTGAAATGCGAACATGTTCTTTGAACGAGCATGTTCAATTTCAACTGAATAACATGTTCTCGGTAGCATGTTAGCAGTTTTCTTCGGATCCCCATTTCTTCCAGACATCCATGTCTTATTCAGTAGGCTTGTTGTACATACAAGGAGAAGTAAAGCATCTGAATCTCAAAAACCAACAACTAATCGTTGAAAGGCTGTAGTTTCAATTGCTGATAGAGCGATGGCCTACCCATTGGCCTTCCCATTAATTCTATTGACAGGAAATCGACAGATGTGCTATATTCAGGGCTTCCACTCCTGCGCAAATTTTGCGCAGCTGCGAAAATGCGCAAATTTTTAGGAAATTCCAATTTTCTCCGCAAATTTGACAATTTTGTTGTAAAAATGTTAAATTAATAATTAATATCGACATGGTATCCATGAAGTTGCTACCGTTGTAACATGATACACCAAGTATTTTGTCTGTCCAGGGCATTTCTTCTATATTTTTTCTAAGCATGTCATTCTTCTACTTTTCTGGATTATTATTGCGTCTTTACCGAGACTTAAACAGAAGTAAACTTTTGTAAACATCCCGTATAATGATCATTCAGATAGGAAGACGAGAAAATCTAACTTAATGTACCTCAACTTAAGTTTTAGTAATCATGCAAAACAAACGTTATAATTATGCGTTGTTTACTTAAGTTTGAAATATAAGCTTCTAACTATCAACTGTCTCGAACGTTTTTATTTTCAAAGTCATCTTATTTCCAAAACAAATTCATTTTAATTTCATCCTCGATATCATCATTAATAGAGAACATTTCTGTCTTTATCGACAAAAACTGTATGACAAATATTATATTGACATCTATTATGTTAGACGGTACCTAAATATAATTCCACGACAGGAAACTTCGCCCGTGAAACACCTTTAAAAAACTGCGTAATTGCGACTAGTATACCTTCTTTTAGTATACTGCCACTCTTTGTATATTCACATTCATTTTAGAGTTGTTTTATGTTTACAATGCCAAAAATTCTATTTAATATATTTCGCTGTTTCGTAAGATTTTTACGTTTAGATCTGCCCATATTGTATCGAGATTTCAAATAAATAATTGTTTGAATACCATAATATAAAGATATCATAAACATGACTTTTCCTTTGTTTTTAAAAAAACTATTACTGGATACATCACTTGTAGCTAGTAAGTATCGATAAATTACATCCTTAACTAGGCCCTACAATTAATTGCATACATTATTACAAGTAGGGCCTTATGCCTAAATTGTGTCCTACTTAACTCTTAGATAACTATCACATGATATAATAAAATATTGATTGACAATCATTTAGCAGTTCATTATCTCAAACTTTGGTCTACATTGATATTTTAGAAATGCAATAAGATAATAACTTGAAGCAATTAAATAAATCACAAACACAAAGATAGCGATACAGGGGTCTAGGCACAAGAATTTTGAATTTTATCCCTGAAATCAAAAGCTGCGCAAATTTTAGCAGCCTGCGCAAATTTTCGCAAATTATGGAGAGGGAGCCCTGGCTATGTTTCATTTTCCATGACCTTCATATTCCACAAATGCACGGGACTTCATCTGATATAATTTGTATGATCGTAGATAACCATGGTAACATAGCTGACAAAGCAGGGTCCAGTCTCCCGTTTTCTAAGTTCAAATCAATGTGAGAAGCATATACTGTAGGTTAAACCCAATCATGCATGCCAGAATGCAAGTTTCTTGATGATGTTCATCTGCAACTCAAATTGGTCAAGCAATTATGTGACTCAAGATTCAGAGAGACATTTGAAAAGATTGTCACAGCCATCTATTTCATCACGGTTTTCGGATTTCTTGAAAAAGCCGCGTGTTTTGATGATAATTCATGCAATAAAGTTGGTTCACTCCTGTCATTCTTTTCAAGCTACGGTTCGAAGAAGCTCCAATTCAATCTCATCAACGCTTCGTGAACGCTTCTGCAATACGCTTTTACTATCCAAGCCTATTAAGTTTTTTCAATATGCAACAAGTTATCAGACATATGCAATGAAAAGAAAACAGGCTGAGTCATTCCGCTATCATTTCTTACGCAGTTGCGGTTTTGATTTGATTCACGTTTTCAATGTGTATGTTTTCTCACTTTCGCGAATGATTTTTAACAAAATATATTAAAATTCATCAGAATTTTATGGTGCTAATGTGTTACCGAGAACATGCTATTCAGTTGAAATTGAACATGGACGTTTACAAAATCATGTTGGTATTTCAAGATTTAAGCGAGTGCGATGCATCTTCATTTCACGGAATCGGCAAGAAATCATCGGGGTGGAAGCACTTCCTAAATAAGCCCACATTACTGTCTTCGATTGGCTAGGACACACATGATCACGGATATTGAGCATGTGGATTGCGGTTGCAGATCTCGTAGCCCGACATTACTGCATGTTGCTATCGCTTGCTTTTGCAATTGATTTTCTAGGTTCTTATACTTACATAGCTTTGATATACAAAGCATTTTCAACGGTTTAGACATAGAAAAAAAAATAGAGGGATAAATGTTATGGCCTGTACTTGGTATTTGAACAGTGCTACAGATAATTTCACTGCTTGATTATTTATACTTATAAGCTTATTTCATCCAAAAAGACAGACGAATGGACCAGCAGGATAAGTAGATGTACTGAGTGAGTAGTAGAATAATTTCCAAGAAGATATTTCATGTCTAATTAAATTGTAGTACAAATTCGCTAAAATTTTAGTTGTCTCTACTATCATTTTATGAGTAGCATAGGTTGAAAATGTGATAATTGTTAGTACTTTCATAATTTCTTATCTCTGATCAGGTTACAGAGTGATCTATTGCATCATCAATGTAGATGTACAGTGCACAAACAGAAACACCTCTGTCACATGATGTTCCTTTTGATTAAAAAAAAATGCATAGAAAAAAGAAAGTTAATTTTGCAGCTTGACTTAGCTCCTTTTCTGACTTTACAATCAGTCTTTAAAATTATACACCCCTTCCCCCCTTAGCATTCATAAATAGAAAATAACATGGATGCAGCCCATTAGCAAAAAGTACATCCGCTAATGTTTTTCGGTTACATTTTCTGATAATGTGGACAAGGTAATACTGATTTCGCTGTTCGAGTAGGCGTCGAACTAAGTCAATCTTCCGAAGAATAAAACCAGTATGAGTTGCAAATTCTTTCCGATATATTGGAAGTTATTTTATCATAATGAGTTAATATTTAAAGAGGAACGCGCGTATCTGCGACGCAGCATTGCTTTCAATGTGCATGCGCGTTCTAAACTTGGCTGAAACTCGAGAAATCTGATTTCGTGTCTCGATCGAGGATTTCGCATTGTGATCTCTGCTCGCTCTCGAACTCGCTTCCTCGAAAATGTCTTGAAACTTCTCGATATTCATATTTTGAAGTTCAAATGAATGTAGCATTGTACAAATTACACGTTAGTAAATGATCCATTTCGTAGTCAGAATGATGGCCTCCGTGGCACAGTGGTTAAGTGCCTGACCCAGCGGATCTTTCGCTCCAGAGGTCGATCCCCGAGAGTTTCATTGGAAGTCGTTAGGAAGGGCATGCGGGGTAAAAGATCACAACAGTCCTGTTACAAGTCTGACCATGTATGCACCGTCAAACCATCAGTGTGGGGGTATAGTGACGTCAAACCATCATTCATAGTCAGAATCAAGGATTAGGCATATTTGTAGATTAAACTATCCCGCCTACTTGAATGATCTTAAACCTTAGCATAAAGCTTTGTATGCGCTTTATATAAATAGCCGACAATTCTAGAGGAAATTGTCCAAAGAATGCATACCATGGGTACGATATCTCTTCCTATATGGTTATTACCTTTCATGAATATATTGACAAAGGCTTATAGGCCTACATCGCTTTGTGACTTTTTCTTGTCATTGATTGAGCATTAAATATTGCGCTCTATATTTTCCGGATAAAGAAGCTTTTGCGTTCGATGCTATTAATGTCTGCGTGTGTATTCACTTGTAAGCCTAATACTACAGCTTTATTAAATATATTGATAATCGCATGCGTCATGATTCTATATACGAGCCTACCTGTTGGAAATGCTGCAGTTTTTCGTTGCTCACGCGGATTAATTAAAAACCATGTCTAAGTATTTACTGAAGTAGCAATTGATGAAAATGCACTTTATAAGAATTAGAATTTTGAGATATATTTAAGATAATTCTCAAAAAGTTCAAGAAAGCAAACACTTCTTGTTGTCTCGAAAAAATTGGGATTTCTCGATTCTCCGAGCCCCATGTATAGTCCGTTCTAGTCCTTTATAATTGCAGTGTCGGATAGGTTTGGTTTCTTTTGACCTTTAAAGTTTGTATCGTGCATCTTTCGATCTGTTGCATGTCTGACGATGTGGTTAATAACCGCGAAACTATTTTATTAAAATACGTCACGAATGTTCTATGTTATTGGTATACCCTGTAGTTGTAACTAACTGCGAACAGATTCAGGTGACGGCACCCCAAACACAATATTTAACCACTCAGCGCTTCCCATCAGCCTTGTATGAGGCCTAATCTTTGTTTTCTTTTTTTCAGCTTGACGTCACCTGATTCAAACTTCACTGCAAAGACTGATATCAGTGTAGCATTTTATGAGCCGTCCTAATTCCCAACTATTTTTCATGTTCCGGAACTGGACAGTGAAACCAGCAGTTCCTCTCATTCAAGACGAATTCGGGTGATGTTGTCGTCGCTTTCTATTTGTCTTCAAGCAGTTTTCAATGAAAACATTTTGGTTTCAATTTCGTTCTCTGACTTCCGTTTTTCTGCGCCAATGCTATCAGTCGCTGAAGTTTTTTGGAGACATTGGCAAGTGAATGCGTGTAGATTATTGTAAAATACAAAACATATCATTATGAGCATTGTTTTATCTTTTATTGTTTTATTTATTGCTGAGATATAGAGAGAAGATCGGGGCTACATGTTAAATTTTCTGAGATTGTCATAGAGTAAGTAATGTATATATAGGCAGTGTCGACTCAAAAAATATATCTGTATACAGTGAAAATTTTTATATCAAAAGACTCAGTTTTTTGCGGAGATTACGTTCCTGCTGTCCAGAAAATTATTTGAGCAGTTTTAAATGAATGACTAATATGGGTAATTTGAGCTCTTCGGCCTCCAGCTCAGGACCCATTGCTAGATAGACCTCTTGACATAGTTATGGTCACGTTTATCCCTATGTGTCACCACAGCTCAATTGACGAAGACACGCGGGCGCACAAAGACGATAACAAAAGAATGTGTGAATTTGATCGCTGAAGTAACGACAATGAAAATCACCCGCTTTTTTGGATAAAGCCTCTCATTCTGTGTAGAGTGATTGTTCGAGGCAAACGAAAGCTGTCCCCTCATCGTAACTACACGCATGTCAACAACCTAACTTCCATTTCGACCACGATTGATAGTATCCGTGTAATGTGAGTCTAGGTAAAATGCTTATATAGCCTCACTCAGGGATCACAATTTTCCGGTTTTTTTGCGAAATTAATCTAATGTAAATATTTCAAATTTATGCATTCAACCCCTGGTTTTTCCCGATTTTCCGGGGTTTTTTTCTTGGGTGAATTGCAATCCCTGGCCTCACTCCTAAAAAATCACTGGTGTAAAATGGGCAGTGCGTTTTTATCATCATTATTGTTTCTGACATGCTTGTTTTCCAGTGAAAAGCTATATAGAATCTATAAGATATTTATAGATAGACAAGTCAATAAAAAAGTCTGCCTTGAAATTTTCTTGAATGAATGCTCGGCGCACATGATTATTTTGCATCGATCACAAGTTCTTGAAGCCTCCCTCTTTTACACATTTATGACATATCTTCCTGGACGATTTCTGCCCTGTGGGAACGAATCCTACGAAAAACTGGCGAATGTCAGCTGCAGAATATCATGCTAAAGTTCAGTCATATTTGCGGGATATTCGCTGGCGAAGTTCGCCGGCGACAATTCGCGCTCTATATGTCACCTTTTACTTTTGACTTTCTCTCTTATTTTCTTTAGTAATCCGCCTCTACAGCCGAGGCTCTATTCTCTCCCTCACCTCCTCACTATCCCCCATATATGGCTATTCTATTTAAGAAATAAATGCAGACTATCATTCTTTGATAATGATAAGAATATAGAGAATCCGCATATATCAATTTTCATAACATCTCTTGACATTCAATAATTTACAACAATGACAAATATTTGAATAATACCACAGTATTTACTGCGACATTTATGGAAGATAAATACTTTTTTTAGTTTAAGCCTTCGTGAATTACAAAAAGATCCCTTTTTATCAGATCAGACTGAGTATACAATATATTTTCATGTGAAGGTAATATACGAACATTACTACTTACCACTAATTAGTTGCTACAATATCCACGATTTCGCCGGTTGGCGAAAAATCAGCTCGCATTAGTAAACAAATATCCACCAACTAATTATAGCAACTTTTTCGCCACCTGTCGTTTTTTAATTTTACACATGTTTTTGGATAACTGATGACCATTTTCACATGCGGAGATAGTTTTTACACGAAAATGAACCTTTAAAAAAATTATCCACCAAATCGCTACCTCGCCAGATAATCTGTTGATATTAGCAAGATGCGTTCCCACAGGGTGGGAGGTCAATGCTTCATTACAACGTTTGTCTTCATCGACACAGATAGCTATTGCATATTGAATCAGACGTTGATAGTACCTGTCCTGCGTCCCATGTTCCATGGTCCAACCATATCCATCCAAGTTCAGAAACAAAATTTCTGTTTATAACCCTCAGAGACCTGAGGGATCCGACATTTACGTTTGCACAGGGTGGTTGGCCTATGAATCATGCTCAAAATGAACTATCATAATAAACATGGTCACACTAAAAAATTGCATTTCTTCTACGTGAAATCTTGTCATTGATTGAAAAAAACTGATTTTTGAACCTTTTTGTTATTTTTTGAGACAGACTTTTCTTTTGATATATCAATAATGAACTTCTGAGCAAGCATAGATGCTATACACTATATTTAAAATATCAATTTAGATTCACATTCAACAATGTCTTGATTTGATTGGAATGTTTGAGTCCAACTAAAAAAACGTAAGCGAACGTTGTTTTTAACTATTTTTTTACATTTCTAGAAATCAGAGCATCAGATTATGTTGAGAATGCAGGTTCAATGAAAAAACTTCTCTTTATAATAGGCCTATGTGAGATTCACTTCAGTTGTGCTATTGGTAGTCCAGTTTTTGTATGACAGCGCGCTGACGTACCGAACGATTGTGTGAGTTCGGGCTTCCCTATGACATTGAAGTCCACAAGTGTAGATGCTTGTAGTCAGATTTATATCGTGGTCCCAAGTGGACGTCATGGACCACTATCTGATTCATCTTTTGAAAATCTTCTCGTATACTCTTCGCTGACTTCGGTCTATTGATCCGATCTGATGGCTTTGACTTCTTCTCAACGTGGAGGCCTTGAGACAGAAGTGTTACAGATTATCCTTAAAAACGAAACCGGAGAGGTATCAACATCTGAAAATTTTGAGTCTTCTGCGTGGGATAAGCTGTCGCAAACGACAGGGTATCAGCTGGATACGTACTTCGATGGATTCAAGCATCTACAAACAAACGTCGACTAAAGTGAAAGCTGTTCATTGCGTTGTGCGAAACATGCCCAGATCACCTCGGAAACAGGTGGAAGTTGTTTTTCCAATATTGCTGAGATGTACGAAATTAAGAACAGCACTACAAAAAAGGAATGGCCGAGTTACTCTAGAACCTCTGAAAGATGCTGTCGCCGCATACTACTGTGGCGATCTCCCGGGAAATCAAATATCGTAACAAGTGCCTAATATAGGCCTACATGAATTTAATCGCAATTAAACTGAATTTCACTTACAATTACAACATACAAATTGCATTTATAATCTCCAAGAAACAGCTGAAACCTTGTGTTCATAAAACGTACCACGCAGCTTTGTCGCGAGAATGGTGAGATGATGAACTGAGATCACAAACTTTGCTGCAAAATCATAATCTTCAAGTCGTACTGATAAATGAGATAAAGTGCGCTGTATTGGATCAGTGCAGGCTAATCAAGTCCGTGAACTCACTCCCGAACGACATATCTGCCCAGAAGGAGTTGTCATCTACAGTTTTGCGGTGATTCCACGTGCAATACAGTACAATTCTTTCTGAGCCGCTTGACTTCTTCAGTCGCCGTTGAGTTAAAACCTCCAAAATATCAGTCAGCAATTATTTCTTTCAATAAAGGAAATTGCAGGCCTGTACATGTTTTCAAATTTTTTGAATTTTAGTGCTTCATAATTTTTGGGTTTTAGATAACCTATTTCGATGAGATGAATTAAATATCTTCATGAGCCCTAAGGAGTCATTCTTGATTTATGGTTCTAAACATTTGAAATATCTTGATAGTTTTGACTAAATATTATTCCGAGCCCTGATAATCCCTTCAATACTTGGAAAACTCGCATTCAAAGAAAAGTCAAAGAATGGCATATGTATAGTTTAAATTACGTTCAATCTATTGACCTTAAACCAAAAGGACATGCGTCATTGTATGCAATTTGTTTTCGGATCCAACTTTTTTTAGAAGATGCTGTCTTGCTTTCAGTGCTGGGCGATAAATAATTGCACTTCCGCTTGCTTTTACATCAATCAGAATTAATGAGGGGTCCGGGACAAGCAAATTTTCAGAAAGCTAAATAGCAGAAGCGACTAGTTGTCTCAAAGCACGGCGGAGAGTCACTCCTAATAAAATCAGATGACATGATTTAGCAATTCCCTCTAACTTGTAGATCTCAGAAGATGCATATTTTAATTTAATTCTCCTTCAGCAGCCAAATATCAAATACAACTAATCGGCGAATAGTACAGAGACCATTTAGTAATTCCAAATAAGATAAGATGACATTCCGGATCAGATGATCCTCGTATCCGGAATGGAAGCGTGATGAAAAAATAACCTTCTGCGGATACTAAAACATCATTTTAGTAAATGCAGAAGGTTATTTTTTCATCACATTTAGTACAAATGCATTTATTTCTCCTATCAGAACAGCGTCAAATGCATTGACGCAAACCAGTGTCGATTTGTCTGTTGTATAATTCTTGTTGATTAAGCCTGTTTCATAATTCTGCTGATATTACAAAATCAATTCGTTTATCAAAAAAGGGACAATTGAATAAAAGCTTTGCTTTTATAGCCACAACGTCAAAGTGTCATTTTCGGGCCATTCACGGTGAATAACGTGATTATTTTTCTCTGAGAAAGATATTTTGTAATGTTTTATGCCCGTAATTCAGCACGTCCGGCCGTATTATCTCTGTTAAAATCCTGCTATTTTTGTAATGATTTATGAGGGAGGTACGTTATTATTAATACAGAATTTTAATTAGAGATGGATGTTTCTTAGAGAGTGCGCGTTTATTAGAGAGAATGTGGTGCATACCGTTGTTCATTGTCCATGTAGCCTACATGTAGGATGAGTAGGCTTGTATATATAAGATGAATTGTCACTGAATATTATTAAGTAACATATTTTTTCATGTCATTGAGGTGTTGAAAATTGTCAGTCATGGTTAACAAGTTCCGAAAAATGTCATGGTAGCTCATTAAGTATGCCTAAGTAGAATTGCAGAGTCAAACATCATCACCGAATCTGTATAAAGCTACGGACCGTTGCTTTACACTTGTACATTTTAGATGATCAGTCATCTAATTTTGTTGCTTCACTTTTGACAGGACCGATCATGTAAATATAAATTCGCACATTTCTTTTGCAGTGCAGCCTACACACGTATATTTTCTTGAGATCTTCCTTGAGGTGCTGAAGTAAAACTCAATTTTTGAATTATTTCAGTCTACAAATGTTATGGAATATCATTAAAATCTAATTATTCTTCATACTTTAAATTAATTCTACGAAAGGACTGGCACTCAAACGTCAAATGAAAATTTGAACATCCTGCATATGTCACCACCAAAATTCAGAACTTTCAAATTATCCAAAGAAGCTATTGTATACAGAAAACTCTTGAAATGTGAAGACCTAATCAGCTTCGAAACAGATGCATTGATATCGAAACAAAGCATGTCTTTATCAACGATGCCCCAATGATCTTTCTTCCAAGTTATTTGACATTTACACTTGGATGATGGGAAGATGCATGTAAGAACAAAACTTGAATGTTGTCATTGCTGTGCGGCAAGTTTTAAATTGACCCAACAGCTATATACTCATACGATCTTCTGCATCACAAGCTTCAGATTAGACTTCAAGCACACTGTAATCCTGTGCGTGCGAATTTAGGTCGCACTTACGTGCCAAAAGCCTGGTGACACTCGAGAATAACAAACGGGTGCCAAATAGGTGCAAATCCTAGATGGATTGGCACATAGAAAAATCAGCTATAGAGCAAAAATCAGCACTGCTTACAGATTAAAATTTCAGTAGTATTTAAAGATGTTATAATATGATTATAGCCGAAAATTTTATTTCCCATTACAGCTTTACTTATAATTATTATTGATAGCAGGCCTATGCCATATAGCATTTAATACTTCACATACTTTAAGGGAGTTAATCCTGATACATGGCACATCTAAATTGAGAAAAGGTTTCCATCATATAATCGAATAAAAAATCAAAGCATCATGGAATTGAATAACTAAATTTATTTTTAATACAAACGCATCATACTAATGAGAGCATAGACTCTTTGTCCATCTACAAAATGGCATAGGCTTATACAGATACATCTTACTGAAACATGAGAAGAAAAATCGACCAAATTGAGATACAAAGCTTGTACAAACATTCAAAATAATACTAAAATACAATCAATTGCGGTGTTAATTGTGTTTATCAAAATTGCCTCTAAATGAATCGCAGAAAAACGTCGTAAAAAGAGTGTTTGCATATTACAAAAGGATGAATATAGGAATGATTCCGAAACAATTAGTAAGTACTACCAAAAAATGCAAAGACTGACGATTTCTGAAACAAATTAAGTCAACATAAAAATTGTTATGTTGTGCAATAAAATCTGAAGATATGTAAAAGCTAAGGGTCAGTCTATTGAAAAAATAGGTATAACGACCAATTCTCAGAGTAGGAGTTTTGTAACCTATTATCAAGATAAATAAAGACTTAGATAAACATGTGATATCATTCTGTTTTATACACAAGCGTAAATAATTTCCGTCTAGAATTCACAAAAAACGTTGTGCTTATACAGGGTTGTGAATTAAAATTGCATCACCTGATAAAAAGAAGGACATTATCCTATTATTCCCTTTATACAACTTTTGAAGTAAAAATCAATTTTTCATCTAAGAAACTTCTATTTCAATGAACATACGAATCGTGAGGTGATACTATTAGTAATCTATAGGCCCACCGCGGGCTTTTATGCACGCTGATACACGGCGAGGCATTGGAGCATAAAGTGCCTGACAAATGGGTTTTAGTTCATCCGACCTCGCCCAAATGGTGAGAAACTCGTTGATAAGTTCAACCCTAGAACGAATCATCTTTTTCTTTAGTCTCTGCCTCACTATTGCCCACATGTTTTCAATCGGCGAAAGATCGGGTGAGTTACCGGGCCAGGTCAAGATGCGCACATGTTTTGCATGGAAAAAGTCCTTCACTTGTCTTGAGGTGTGGCACGGTGCAAGATCCTGCTGAAACCAATAATTTTCTGTCCCAAACCACTCGATTATTTGAGGCACTACACAATGAGAAATCACCTCCTTATATTGGTTGGAATTCATTGAGCCTTCAACCACATGAACTCGACCTGGGCCATGGACTGATATGCAGGACCACAGGATGACCTTTATTGGATGACGAAATGCTTGCAGAATATGATCTTCAGTTGGAGTTTGACCACGATTGCGACGCACGAATTGGGACGAGGGTGGTTGAAGTTCGAAAGAGCTTTCATCACTGAAGCTGACTTTGCTCCAATCTTCAGCAGTCCAATGCCTATGTTCCTTGCACCAGTCAAGTCTTTTCCTCTTCATGGTGTCAGTAAGAACCTGCGCCTTTAACGGTCGAGACAGAACGGAGGAAAGGGCACACTGGTCAGTCGGTGAAGTAGATTTTCGAAGAGCTACACGTTTACGTCTATCAGCTGTTTCCGTAGAATCACTAGGCGAAGACTCCTTCCGTCTTTTGGCAGAAAATAGCCATTTATCCATATCTGATAATCTGGCAACACTCGTTGTTGATTCTGCAAGTGTCTGTCTCAGTCACAGACACAATCAGTTCGTGTCTCTGTATTCCTGCCTTCATAACTCGCAAGGCCAATGAAAGGACACCCTCAGCTCAATAAAACAATAAAGTATTCGTTATCGTCACCGATTGTAACGAAATGCGATCCTTCATTCGTACACACAAACCACAGCGTTATGTGTCAGTTGCTATTGATATCAGATCCCTCTGCTATGCGCCCTGCGTGCACATGTCGACACTGCGTCTCACAAACATTTTATTGATAGAATAAGACTGACATGACTCAGATTCTATAAGACACACAAGTTTTTTTAATGTTGATGTAGTCGTCAAGTCAATGAGCTCAAATTCACAGAACGGTTACAAGTACGGTTACAATTCGATTTCTAGCGGTTACCATCAGTAACCGTATGTAACCCCTTGGCGCCGCCACTGTATATATAGCAGCTCATGTGTTCTGACATGGGTTCAGAAATGGTAGCTAAAAACAAAACCACCAAATCTTGTCACAAAAAAAACAAATTTTGGGCAAATAGTCTATCAGTGCACAGTTAATGATTTTATTAACTAATGATATACTCTATGATTGGATGACAATTATTTCGTGGTCATTGTATATCTACAAATACGTACAGTACAGATATAAATTATATTGTCTTACCATCTCTGATTCTCTAAATGTCGAGCCGTGTGTAACATGAATTTATATCTGCTACTCAGCTTAACTTGACAAACGCAGCAATTCAACATGGATGAAAATATTGAAATTGATTTAGAGCTTAAGAATTAAAACAAAAAATTAATATTGAGGCTCAATCGCTGCATGAATGCGTAAGATCAAATTGCTTGATGAGAAACCAGTTTGGGTAGGCAAGATTTCATGTTTTACACCATGAGCAATTTTTCATGTAATCAACTTTTATTATTTCGTTATTTTACGGCATTTTCATTTTGGCACCTAAATGCGACCTAAGTGCAAAAATTCTTGCTTAGGTGCAAAAATAGCAATTTGCACCCATACTTGCAGCTAATTCGCACGTACAGGATTACAGTGCAGGAATATGCAGGAATGATATCCACTTTAAAACTTAAAAAAATATTCCTAAATTTCACATAATTTATATCCGAGCACAGTGAACAATAACAATGAATATGACACATTGCAAGCTCATATCAAGTCCTCCACTTAATTGTCCTAATCTTAACAGTGACTCCTAGAATTGATGTGCAGATACAGAATCTAAAAATATCTAATAATTACATAATTTTCAGCGGTGCATGATCGCAAATTTGAAAATTTTAGATCCAGCCGGATTCACTGGATTTGAAGAGCAAAATCATTCTATTATTTTAACCGTAATCTGCATAGCGTTGCATATTTGCAACATATCATAGGTATACTATCAATAAGTGATTTAATCAAATTATGACGCGAGATTAAGTATTCTGGTAAACATTTAAAACAATATATAATCCGTGCTGGGTGATACAATTTTATGAGTATATTTCAGCCTTAAATTCTCTCAATACGTGAAATGTTTTCTTTGTTAAATTTGAGAACTTTGTCAATGAACAATTCAGAGAAAAAATTCACTGTGACCATACATTTATGTCAGTATGTTTAGAATACGCATAAATACTGATATGAATGATAGGTTTTGCCATCAATTCATTCTGTCAGTTGGTGCACATATATAGAACTATGTTGCAAACATTCAGCACTATGCAAAACTGAACTATGTTGCAAATTTGCACCATGCTATATTAAAACATTTGGAGACCTTCAAAAATTTATTTATCAGAAATTTATTAAATTTTCACAATTATTTTTATCACATTAATTATTAAAATTATTATTAAATTTTATGAAATTATTAAAATATTTATTTTTTTACTAAATTAAGTATATCAAAAAAATTATTTTTATGTTTTTGAAATTAGTATATATCAAAAATCAAAAACTGCTGTGTGGAGAAGGTGAAGTAATTGTAACTCTCGAGTTCTACGATGGAAAATCAGATGAAGTGCCTTCTGATCCTGAAATTCAATCGCTTCTGAAATCCAGTCAGGCAGTTGTTCGTCTGGTTTCCACTCTTAATGTTGGCAAGAACTTCAAGGTTCACGAAGTTCATTACAAAAAGCTGCTGTCGCTAGCAGTCTTGTCTCCAGTGAGAATAGTAAGAAATGTAGTTTGGTCATCGAATAACAAGTTGAAGCAAAAATCGACACGATAGTCCAACCTGCACAATGCCAGATGTAAGTACCCGACTGGATAGTTTGGTCTATCTTCCATTCGTTTAAAGTAAACGTGGACGTTGCAAGATGCCACAATGCACAGACTGCTTTCTTTTTCTGCTAGAAGTGCGACGTTCATTTGTGTCTAAGCGGTAGCCGGAGTTCTTTTATATCGATTTCATACTGAGTGAACTTTTCCATACTGATAGAGCTTTTATGCTGAATCAGATTTCATATTTTGCGTCATTACATACGAACTAATGCGGAGATATGAGAAGTCATTGAATTTATTTAAATGCACATGAAGTATTCCAGCCCTGCTACTTTTCTATGTTGACAACCTATCAAAAATATTTTGTCATGAAAAATGTTTTGTTTTCATTTTAATTCATGCTATCTCAGAGATCTCAGTGGGGAGTAGTGGAAATTGATTAATTCAGATTGTGTAAGCATGCGGTGAGACACACTAATAGGCCTAGACCTGCATTGCAATCACATGTTAATATAATTCTAACTAGCTAAAATGATTGTTCCTTGATACTATCAAAATTCGAAACCTACATTTGAGATCTTGAAATAAGCCTATATTAGCTGTCTACACTTCTGTATAAACTTATGTCAGCTACTTAGCAGTAGTAGGCCTATGCCCGTTGATTTATTAATTTCTTAAAACGTCTTATCCAAAAAACTATATCACATATAATAAAAATAAAACCATATAATAACAATTCAATATTATGTTATTATGACATAGACGTCGGTGTGAATTTTAAATTTTATACTAGACCATATTTCCTTCCTTTTATTAACCTGAAGATAGTTAACGGATGTTAACTGAAATTAATTGTAAGAAGTAAGAAACAGAAAATAAAACCACCATCATTCTATATTGGCTCTTTCCAACTACAATCAAATAATGAAAAAAAGCCAAGACAATATATTCAAAACCAAAAACCTATGCACCACTCTTATCTAAAAAGCTATGCATAATGCAGAAGAACAATTATGTAGTCTCCACCAATTTCGTTTATCACATGCATAAATCATCATGGTTGCATTGATCTGGATTGCTTGTGGATAGGTCTTCGTTGCATTTCCACAACATTCAGCTGAAATGCGATGTTGGACATTTTCTTCATAATCCATATTGTAAAATCAATTATAATAGTTGATTATGCTCTCTATCACCAATAAAGTATATTATAATGTTCAAACGAGAATTGAATCCCGATGCTGCAGAAGCGCATCTGCAGTTTGGTTTAACTTGGAAAATGCGCAATGGAAATTCATATCTCTTATTCTCAGTTCTCATTTTGTTTAGCATCAATTTCACTTCAGATCATTGAAGAAGTCGGTATTTCGGCAAGTCTATGTTTAATAAACAATCTATGTATAATTAATATTAAATTTGAATTACCGTGCAGAAATGTCGCTTTCACATCGTCGCTTTTATGATAATAGTGCAATTGACAAATTGGAATTTAGATAATTTGTAAAACAATTTGTAGTCACTTGATGCATTTTGAGATCACCAAAAACCGGACTAACAGATCTCACAGTTTCGTTTGATGCTCAAGGCCTGTGCCGTAGATGCTTGAGGGCATAATTATTGTAGGGACCTACGAAACTTCGAGATTTTATTCGACTCAAAATCTGCCGTTTTGCAGGTTCTAATAAATTATGGATTCTTTTTTACATAAACAGCTGCCCAAGACACATGCGTCAGTGAGTAAAATATGCAAACAAACAATTACAACAGCTACAGGGTGCGGCACAAAAAAAACGTGGCTAAATTTTAATCAGCATAACTTTCTAATCATTCAACAGAAATAAACAAATAAGGTCTCATTTTGAAGCCAATTCACATCTACATTACCATAATCAGCAATGCAGTGAAGATGCATTTGAGGATGAGAGTATAATGTTCATGCAAAGCAGAATAACTCGAAAGTCAAGAAACTAGATGAAAGAGTAGCGAATGAATGGAAAAGCAGTCTACTTCCAATTCCTCACATACAATAGTCATCATGGCGAAGTCTTTCTGTTGCAGATGATCACACAACATCAATTGGGTGATGACTGGATCAACCTTCAGCAGAAACGCATTGTAACCGAACGCCAGAAATGTCGCATTTTCCTGTCTCATTTCTTCAAAAGTCTCCACGTCTCTTCCAAGTTAAACCCAAGCTTTTTTATTTAGAAATATGTCATCACACTTACTTTTGACCATAACATTCAATGTGTTCATGGTCGATCATTGAGCTCTTCATCGCGGGTTCTTCATATCTCTAGCAATTCTGTTGCGACGTCTTTTAGTATGGCAGTCAGAGCGAGTTTCTGCAGGGAACGAGGTCTAAAGCGAGACTTTCACAGAATGATGTACACCCTATAAGCCTATTACGAATCGGCACGTCTGCCGAGTTCTAGTGAGTTCCTCTTCTTGTTAGACAAGATCAAAGAAAAACACATGTTAATCCAATAGGACGCAGATTGCAGTTTTTGGTTAAAGTGAAATTTTCTATGTTATCCCTGATTATTCGAAAAGTACTAAGTCCATAGTCATAATTTTTGACATGGAATGTCTTCAGGTCATTTCCTATTATGTGCATGTGCTATTATTATGGTTCTGATCGGCAATGTATGTGAATACATACCCCTTGATACTGTCCACCGTGACGAAACGCGTCGGGGAACTTTATTTATTTTTAAAAAATAAAAAAATCGTCGAAATTGAGGGAGAGCTATATTTTTGTTTACATCGTGGAAAATTGAATGTATGTGAGAATGTGGATAAAGTTACTCAAAATGTTTGTGTTTGTAAACATTAAGAGTCTCGCCAAATCTAAATGCGTTTAGCTTTATAGACGGGGGTGCATGAAGATGAAAAGAAATGACCTGAAGACATTCCATGCCAAAAATTATGACTCTAGGCTTAGTACTTTTCGTTTAATCAGAGAAAACATAGGAAAATTCATTTAAGCCAAAAACTGCAATCCGCGTCCCATTCGATTTAGCCTATATGTGTTTTTCTTTGATTCTGTCTGACAAGAAGAGGAACTCACTGGAACTCGGCAGACGCACCGATTCGTAGTAGGCATAGGGTGATCAATCATCATTCTGTGAAAGTCTCACTTTCGGCCTCGTTCTCTGCAGAAATTCGTTCTGGCTGCCGGACAATAAATTCTCTCAATACGTGAAATGTTTTCTTTGTCAAATTTGACAACCTTGTCAATGAAGAACAATTCAGAGAAAAAATTCACTGTAGCCATAAATTTATGTCAGCATGTTTTAATAAGCATAAAAACTGATATGAATGATAGATTTTGCCATTAATTCATTCTGTCAGTTGTTGTACAACTATGTTGCAAACATACAGCACTATGCAAAACTCACTCTCAAGTCTCACTTTCGGCCTCGTTCCCTGCAGAAACTCGTTCTGGCTGCCGGACTAAGTGCCGATGCAAGTGATGCAAACATTTTGTGCATCGTTTTACTAACTCTTTTTCTCTCTACTGAGTTGTGACATAATTCAGTGACAAAATGGCACATGGATGTCCAACTATAGGCCAGCCTCTAATTACTTCTCTTCGACTATAAAATTCAATTTTTATAATAGTTCATAGTTCATATGTTAATAGTTCATAGACATGCAAGTTATATTGTTTACTAATTAAAGCCGCATGATGCTCTGGGTATTGATTATCATACGAAAAGTATCATCCCTGAAGATATTCGATTCAACACATAGATCCCTTTATGTAGCTGCAAATATTCAGAACTGCATGATTGAAATGAAAGCTGTTTGGTCATCTGCAACAATTGTGAAAGACTTTGTCATGATGAATACCATTTAAGTGAAGAATTGGAAATGAAAATGCTTGGGGGTTAACTTGGAAGAGACGTGGAGACTTTGGAAGACATTTTTGAATGAACATTATACTCTCATTCTCAAATGCAATCACTGCATTGCTGATTGTGGTAATATAGATGTGTATTGGCTTCAAAATGAGACCTTATTTGCTACTTTCTGTTGAATGATTAGAAAGTTATGCTGATTTAAAATTTAGTCACGCTTTGTTTATGCCACACCCTGTATAGGATGCAGGTACCTTCAAAGGATCACATTCATTCAGTGTTTGTCAATATATTTAGATGAGCTATATTGTTAAGCAACTGATACTGGAAATGTTCTTTCTGATTGTAAAGAAGGTCAAAGTTCTGACTTCTCAGCTTTATAACAGAGAATCACGCCGGTGGGGATTAGCAAAAGCATAACATCGAACTACCGTTTATTGGAATTATGAATTTTCATAGAGGATTGTCAATTAGAAGAAGGAGCTATCCATGTCTATAATAGATGGAAATATTTGAGTGATTTCGAGCGTTAAATTGAAAATATATCCGTGATTTACGGAGCTATAAGGTTCTTCACTTCTGTGATGACTTAAGGAATTTCGTTAAGACAATTATCGCGTATACACTTCTTTTTTTTTGTTTTTCGCGCCCTCCTTCGTGTGTTGATGCTCATTTGACGTCGCTCACATTAAGTCTCCAAAGTCAATAATTAAATTTCAATGCTAATTTCAATAATAAATTTCGTCAATTTCTGTTCAATATCTAAAGTTTTGCTGACACGTTAATTGAGACATGCGAGGAAGCCTTCAGTGAGAAACCCTCTTCTTCTAGACTCATAATGCATAGCTTGATTTTCTAATACTTCTAGAAGAAGTCTCGGTTGCTATCGAGACCTCCTTTACTTCAAAGCATTAGGAAATTAAACTTTAATTTAGTGAGAATCCTTCTGAAACAGCAAGAGGAATGATGATGGCTTTAGTAAAGCTGTTGCCATTGATGAATTTATTATTGATGTCCAATTTTTCACATTCATTTTCCACTGCGTTAATACTTTCAAATGAGTCCTTATTGTAAAGTTTATCTATTAATAATGCAGGCTGATAAAAGCTACCTTAGTTTTGATAAAAATAAGACGACAAACTTAATATTTCGACCATCTGAAGTGGTAATTGTCAGAAATCTATTTGCTCTTATTCTTGCATTAGATTCAAATTGCAAAAAAAATATAAACGATGGTAGGCTTAAGAACGCATACAATCCTAAATGAACAAGTACTACGGTAAAGAAAATCAGTATATATCTGAAGACTCAAAAACAAGGCAAATAGAAATTGCGACCTCTAGACTTAAGAAAATGAGAGGAAGAAAAAACATTACGGTACTCGAGAAGTCTCGGTCTCACTGATTCACTCTGTCCATTGAGTGAAGTATTTCAAGCTTTATTTGCAGCATTTCGTGAAGCAGGAGATTGAATTTGCTTTAGCATCGCTTGAAGATCTTGCATTGTGACAGACTGATGTTGTTATCTCTCTGATGATGTTGTTAATGCCTTAAAAATGCATTGTATGCGTTCTATAGCCTACTATCGTTTATATGTTTTGTAATTTGAATGTAATGCAGGAGTTAGAGTAAATAGATTTCTGTCGATTGCCACTTCAGATAGTCGAAATATTTAATTTGTCTTTTTATTTTTATCAAAAATTGCAACAATAAAATTATTTATCAAATTACATTAGTGCGCCATCTATAGACTCACTGGCTTTGTACAAGCCAAACACACACGATGTATATGTATATTATATACAGTCTTTACGTTTAAGAAGCTCGAAGTGTGGAGTCCAAAATCTTGCTTTTTATTTCTGCGATAACCAGAGATAATTTTAAAAAAGTCATTTGCTTTAAATTTCTCAAAGAATTTATCTGTCGAAAAAGAAGTTTCGAGTGTCTTGGTGAATTTTAGCAGACCTACTTTCTGATTTGGAGCGCGCTTCATTGAAACTTTCGGCGATTAATTCAACGATTGCTAACGATTTCACATCGTTGCGAGAGGAAAAATGGAAGATTGATCATAAGTTGGGCATGCACAATTATAAATGGCAATAGCGTTGACATCATTTCTAATGTACATTTGCAGAATCAGATTACTCAATATAACAGAGAGTATTTATCAGAATGCGTCTTGACTCGTTGTTTTGCTCCGTCTTCTGATTTTTTTGAGAAATTTGATGATTTCTTAATCGAACCCAACTCATTTTATGGCTATAAGCGACTCTTAAAAACTCAATACAACAAAAATTTAATTTAGTGCGATTTATATTTGCTGTAGACAATTGCTATCTTTAACTAATTTATAAGGCAATGTTCTTACAGAATATGGATAAGGAGGTATACACTATCATTCGTGAAAATATGCGCATAGGAATAAACACATTAATATTCGTGACTATTTGCGGACTCAGCAAAGCATGAACTAAAAAAATGCTGAAGCGCAACATTCAATCCAGTTGGTGCACATTGTTGTGAGTACTAGTTCGGAAAGTGAAAATTTGAGGTGATGGCAAATCTTCTGGCAGCTTGCGGCTTAAGAACCAATTGCCATAAACGATCAAGCAAGTCCTCACTGCGATATACGACGATCTTCACACAGAATGTGATTGTAATTTCCATTTTTTGGAAATCGTGGGGCACAATTCACATTTAAAGGTCGAAAGTCAGACCGCATGACGTAGAAAATGACAACGTAAGTAATAGTAAGTAATAGAAATAGGTTGCAAGTTATCATCTCAAGGTAAATTGATCATTGTTTGTAAGACACGACATGCTAATAGTAAATGAGTTTCGAAATACGTAATTGACCAGACGAGTGGAGATCATGATGATTTTCGGAAAAAAGCAAGTTAAAAACTCCCGAATCAGTTTTAGGTCGTCGATATAATTGAAAGTTAAAATTCAGACCGATCTTCGATCCTGCAGTGAGTCGCGTGTTTATTGTATCTGCGCTATTTCATTGCACGCTATATTTATTGTGAGATCGACCACCAAAGGCGATGGACACCGAAGATCTGTCTGAATTTTAACTTTCAATTATATCGCAGACCTAAAACTGATTGTGGAGTTTTTAGCTTACATTTTTTCCGAAAAATGCTTCGACACAACAGAGTTCAGCATGGGTAAGTGTCACACTTTTGCGCATATGTAAGTCTATAGAGAAACAACATAGGTGATATTGTGAGTCATGTGAAAGTTTTGTTAAACAGATTGACGTCCGTAAGATAAAGGCGGGAATAAATTTCAGTCACACCTGTTGGAGCATGTGGTATTGCAGATTTCTTGGAACTTGATTCTGAATCTCGCATGATTTCCAAAGGAGAAGAGATTCATCTACAGATGGGTTGATATTTCAACGTATTTCAATGTGGGATCCATTACTGGTCCGCCATACTTTCCACAACACAGTAGCTTGCATGGCGAAGATTGAATTGCAATATCAAGATAAAGCGATTTCGTGATGAGCTCTCAGAAGAATATTAATGTCTTGCTGAGTCATGAATTTTTGCCTTGCGAAGGGTCCCTATAATGGTTCATTATCTCTATCACTTTCACCAATCCATTTTAGCACAAGAAATGCAGAATCAAGGACAAAATTAGATTCGTTTGCGCACCACTTAGTCTTCCGGTTAATGCTACGAACCGGTGATCTTGCCACACCAGTCATGCAACGGGCATCAGAATGAGAAGCTGAGATCATGCCTTGGATCCAAGTCCGCCGAACTTTAGAAATTCATATTCACAATTCTCCGCATCAGGAGTTGCAACGTGGTCATACTGCATGTAGAATATATTAAGGATATGTCCAGTATTCGTAATGCACAATTCCATTCACGTTTGTTGAAATGGTTGAATAGTGTAGTTTAAATCTTTATCACATGAAATACTTCCCCATCGATTTTGGAAAAGACGTGCTAGATGGATAAGATGTCTGTAACAACTTGTTGCATAGACAGCAAATGACATTAGAGACATTGAGAATGTTTTCCAGAAGTATTTTAATCGTCAAGAGTATTGCAGATAAGACGAAAGTGCCGCTGCAAAATAATAGCGATGGATTCTGCAGTTGAAACCAACAGTTTTGTATGAGAATGGGGCTAATTGGGTTGTAAATAGACAAATGTAATAGAATAAAAAATCATAGTAGACATTTCACTCCGGATTCCCTCTCAGATACCTCCATGTCAACATTAAACTTCTGATCACAATTTCAATGATCTCAAAGAAGCTCACTGCACTGAGTCCAACCCAGAGACCGAGAAGCCCACCAACATTGGAGATAAACTGTGGTAAAGGAAATTGCAATTCCTCATGAAGAGACTGAGGATTTTCTTCATATGAAAATCGGATTTTGATATATCGAGAATAGTCTCTGGATGATCTCTGACCATATGATCGGTCTTTTTCTTTCTTCTTCATTCTGGGTGATAAAACCTTTGGTTTACGTTCATCTCTCGGCTTAACTATGTATTTGTAGCTTGGGAGACTGCATGGTTGTCTTGTGTATTGAGAACACCCTTTGAGAAAGTTTTCCTCCTTGCCAAAGGTGATTTCTCTGTGCCAATGGCGATAGTCGTCTGTTGTTATACCGATCTTTTCTGATTTATTCAGACACAACCAAGGGCGGTTTACGAAATCGAATTTGAAAATTGGGAATTCATTAGAATAGCAGTTGAGTGGATTATGTTTCACAAAAAATCTCTGTTTGTTGTACGCAACACAATCTTCGTAACCTCCGGCATATTCTTTTACTCTTGTGAGCGTGACGTCGAATACTTCAAAAGTAAATAAGGATTCTATGCATCTATCTTCTTTATACAGACGTCGATAATGTGTTAGAGACAAGGAGATATCCTTATAATCACCGTAATACACTTCCAATCTTTGGTCGTCCTTGCCAAGGATACTTTTACCAGGCGGTGAAATGAATATGGCAACTTTAAGGTATTCTGTTGGATTAAATGTCAAGTAATCCGCTTTGAACAATTGCAGCGCCAATTGAAGTTGCTTGACTTCCCTTGTGAAGCTCTCTTCAAATAGTTCGGATAAGTTACTAATTGTGTGGCAAACAGCTAGATATCCGGAATTTACTTCTTCATATTCTTCTACAGGATAAATTCTCCAGAAGGTGAAAGTATTATTGGTGAAAGTATTACTTTTGAAATATTCAATTTTCCTGTTACTGAGCATCACTTCTAGGTCCATCTGCGAATAATCATTTATTCCGAAAGTAGTAGCATTGATGCTTGATAGCATCACTTTAAGTACCTTGTAACGATCAAAACTGCTATCCGTTAAAAATGGATCATTTTTAAATATCGTATTATTGAGATTCAGCCACAATTTCGTTAGATTTGGTAAGTAATCTTGTCGATGAAACCAAAACTCAAAGTTAAAAGGAATTGGCGAACTCGGGTTGCATATCGTGATATCAGGCCATCTAAAACCGTCCTGAGAAATTTCTACCTTTGTATTAATTGGCTGATTCAAATATTGTTGGGTAATAAAACCCAAATTAGTGACGAATCCACAAAGACCGGAAATGAATACAATTACCCAAAACACCTTCGATAATTTACCACGCGTCGCCGACAGCACATGAGATAGTCCGGCGGTAGAGCTGCAACCTATGAGTTCTGTGAGTCTCTTCTTTTCAATGTTCACCCTTCTATGCGCTTCATCATTTGGAGAGCCAACTTGAATCCCGACGTCTTGTATATTGATGCTTCTGTTGCTACTGCAATCCATCGTCGAGTGATAATTCGGCAAGATTCCGTTATATTCACCAAGAGTTCGTCGAATTCAATGAGATTCAGCAAGATTTTGTCGGATTAAATGTCGGGTAGGATTCAGCAAGATTCAGTAAGACTTGATCGGACCCAACAAGATTCAGTAAGACCTCGTCGAATTCAATGAGATTCAGCAAGATTTTGTCGGATGAAACGCCGGGTAGGATTCAATAAGATTCAGTAAGACTTGGTCGGATTTAATAAGATTCAATAAGACCTCGGCGAATTCAATGCGATTCAGCAAGATTTTGTCGGATTAAATACAGGGCGGGATTCAGTAAGATTCAATAAAATTTGTTCAGAGTTACATCAACGAGATTCTGTCACATTCAGGAGGACTTGAATTAATGGTAGAAATGGCCGATCACGTTAAATAGTGTAGATGCTGCTCCGGAAAACAGACTATTGTAGTGCTTGAGGTCAATGATGATATAGCAAAAAGTCTCTCTTCCCGAAAATGTTTTGAATATAGCATCTCATCCTAATGAAGATCGGCGCAAATTGAAGTCGAATTTTATAATTGTTCAACTGATGATTTTTTGATCCAGGAGCCATAATACCAGTCCTGTGCTTCCATTGTGGATATAATTTTCTGAAAAAATTAAAGTTCATTTAATTGCCATCTTTAAAATTGGACATTGCTTGGATGTAATTATCTGTACTTCTGCTTGATTGGAATCAATTTTGATTGCAGGAAGTTTAGAACTAGCTATGAAGTGCATCGGGTTTGTTAATACTAAATTTAAATTTGCATAATATCTTAGTTTTGAACATGCATAACTCCGCTGCATATCTTCCGAATAAGATTTCATTATGCACTTTTCAGTTCGTGATCAAGATCAGATAAAAGCACAGAAACACAACTTTTCGCTGTGTTTAAGTACATGCTGTACAAGTATGATGGATTAGCATGTTAGATATTGCACGCTGATATTCTAGCGATGTAGTAGGTTTTGTCTAAGTTATATGCTAAGCTCCATGTCCATCCCTTCTCCCAAAAAATAATTAGTTGAAATTAAAGCAGAATTCATTATTCTAAAATCGAAATCTTGTTGAGGAAACAATTAGCGGATAACATGATGGACCGTTGTAGAGAGGCAAGCAGTAGGACTTCCCAGTCTTGGTCCATCCACCATGGCTCTGGGCGACTCCAAGACCCTTCGACATATAGTCGGGGCCGAAATAAGAATATCACATAATGATGTATAGCAGCGGCGATTACTGTTTCTAATTCCCAGATAAGCACCTACTATTAAACTTAGAATTAATGGGCGAACGGCAGGTCCAAATATTATGTAATTGTTCGCCTTTTATCATATCGTTTTGAAATACATTTGAGTATATACAGCATCGGTACAACTGCACCGTCTAAATGAAGTAAAAACAAAGCAATATTAAGCAATATTATTAACAAAGTTCAATATTAATTTTTTCTTCAATTCTATTATCTTTTCTAACGTTGCAAAATTGTCGATAACATCTGAATGTCACCTTTCTAGTCCGGGAGCTAGCGCGAAGTTGTGCAGGGAACGAGGTAGTACATAAAACTTTCACATAGCATACTACACCTCTAACCTACTGCAAAACTTCGCGTCTGCTGGATCAGATCATTTGCTTTTCAGAAATAGAGAGGATAACACAATCCTATGTATTTCCAGGAGACAGAAGATAGACTCATCCATGCATGAATCGCATCTAGCCCTAAAGTTTCTTAAATGTTTGGTAAAAGTACTTTCAGCCGGAATATTGTCAACGTTATACAAACAAAATTGCAAACGTAGGCCTGATCACACATCCAAAAATCATATAGCCAACTCAACCATTTTTCTCTGGGGAGTGTGGCTTCTGTTTACAAAGGGTTTCGTATGCGTCGGTGCCATGTGAAGGTTACAAATTCAGTCTGATTGAAGGTGTTTGATGCTCTTGCGGGTAAGAAGTAGCTCATCTTACAAATACCGCGGAGATATTGGACCACCGAGGGTCACCAAATCGACGTAAATGCAACGTCGCTAACGCCAACTTGTGTCTTCTGGGTTGTCATCAAGAACCCCTTGATATTCCAGCAAGCTCTTACAATTAGAAGTTTAAGAGCCCTTTCACCTGCGAAGAACCGATTTTTTTACATGAATCCTTCTAGAATTCAATAACCCTCTAATGCAAAATCAAGAACCCATGTTGAAGGAAAAGTCTAAAATTCTTGAATTTCTGCCGGACAATTTCAACAAAAATGATGTTTTGTATAGTAAAAGCTAAGGTTTTCACTTAGTGACCCGATCAAATTTCTCTGGCATTGTCAGAGTTTTTCAAATTACATTCCGCAATTGTCAGTTATTTATAGAATGCGAGAAACATGTAGCTCAATTAATGCTCCACTTCTTGTGAATTTCTGGTTGGACTACGTAGGCTATATCACTTCTCTTGGTTTGTAAGTAGCATCAACTTTTCAAGAGGAACTTTAGGCGGGACCCTTTTTTAGCAGATTTTTCTGGGAAAGGCTGCAGAAAAAAAACCCAATCCAATTCACTATCTGGAACGATGACCTAATTACATCCACGGATTCAGTTCATTTTAAATTCATCTCATTATCTCATTTACCAGAAAATCAGGAAAAAGTTCTCGATTGCTACAACTCTTAAACATGCATAACATGAGACATTTTCCTCCAAGAGCAACCTTTACACTGCGAAATGGTAGGCTATTCTGCAAATCAAATCAACTTCAAATGTGATTGTACAGAAGAATCACAACGTTAAGATACCCAACTCAAATGATTAGGAAAAGAAGCAAACTTGGCATTTATGTAGTGATTATATAGCATTCAAATTCGTTTTCGACGTCTATTGTATATTTTTGTATATCATCGCTGCCACAGCAATATCACATGCGATGATCGTGTTCGCGACGATGCGTCATCAAATGAGAAGTTAGAATGACTGTTCTAAAGAAAGTCTCTAGAACTCTAGTTTAAGAGAAACTCTAGTTTCTCTAGAGTAACTCTAGTTTTCATCGCCTCTCATTTCTCTTTAATTTTGAAGCAACTCAAAGAACTTTTTTCTGAACCATGTATTTGCTCTGATGGATTAAACTTAGCGCTTTTCAAAAAATAGTTGCATCGTCATTCCTACATGTATTTCTGTTAGACTGTTAGCTTGGTTTTCTTGTAATGAAGTGGTAAAATTATTTGTAGCGTATGACTTCTCAAAGTTTAAAAGCAATTATTCAGTTGCTCAAACAGAGATTTTTTATTGATAAATTGTAGTAGGCTATCATGACTGCAAAACGTAAAAGGAAACTACTTCTTAGGTGTAATAATTATGTTATCAGAGTTATCATAATGGTTCTTACCATTATGGTTCTTCTGACACATAAGCTTAACTTTTGAGGGATAAGTAGTCCACGCCGGAGATCATGCGTCTTGGCAGGTCAGTGTTCAGTAGCCCACTACTGTCGCCGTAAGTAGCAAATATCTGGATTTATGGAAAGGTGTACAGGAGCCTACTATGTGGATATCACGCATGCTTTGACAAAATGTTCATTCATCTGATAGGCTGGAAAAAATTACATGACAATAGTGTTGCTGAAGCCGCTACGGCCAAAAAGAGCTTTTTACGAGAATGCAGACTCACAAAGGAGAGCAAGAAAAGCAGATGAATATACACTGTACATGAGTCAAGCTGCGTGAATATTATCGATCATGAGATTTAAAACTGCATCGAAAAAAGTCACTCTCAAAAGTGGCATTAGCCTTTTGTTTCATGGCATTCAACACCTTACCCATTAAATGCGTGCAGACTTCTTCAAGATGTGAATTCTCCTGTTTTCAAAATTGCTCCTGAGATAGTGGCATCGGTCTTCTCTGAATACAGAATTCCTTGTCAAAATTCAGGAGGAAGAAGTCCAATCTGTTCACCATTGAACAACGCGGCTCGTTTCAACAGTGAGAATAATTGGCCAGGAAATTCCGACATTTGAAATGGTATATTTTTTGTGTGTCAACGAAGAACGAAGATTCGATGTGAGAAATACAAAATGCGTGTATTTACGAGTTTAAAGTTACTCAACTCACGATATATATAAGACCATCGAATTGTGAATATAAACAGCGAGTATAATGAAAATACTCAAAATGTACATTCTCATTTGTTATTCACAACTAGCATCCAAAAAGCAAAATATAGCAAGCTGCATTTGTGATATAGTAGCATGCGCAAGCAGCGCATGAATGCACATTTATATGGCTTAGAAACACACAATTTTGAAAGAATGTCTCTGCAATGAATACAAATGCATGACTTTCTAATTCATAGCGAAATCACATGTACAGCATATACACGAAGTTGCCGAAACGCAGAATCTCCAATGTGGGTTTTAAGTAAGCAAAACACAATAAACATAAATTGCCTATTATTTGTCTGTGAATCCTTTAACCACGATGTGATTAACTAGCCGTAGTAGGCTACAAGAACAGAATGCAACTAAAAGATGAATTTCGACATTAAATTCAATAATTAATACACTTAGCATTCAGTTATTCAGAAGCTTATACATGTATATGAATCGGAAGAAAAACTGCTACGAATGATGAATCATTTACCAGTCACTCAATTTGCTGTGGCAACCAAGAGTGGAGCAGTGACTAAATCTGTCGGTTTCATCTTCGAGATGATGTTAAATGATCCGTCGTATGAAAATGCGGCTCTATATTCTTATTACAGAAAATTGCTTTCTTATGCCAGAGAAATGTCGTTGGCGCAGAGATTCAAGTTTGGCTCAATATAAGAAATACTGCATTATTTAAGAGGAAAGGTCGATTCCGAAGGAAAAAAACAGAAGTACACACGTGATAAGAAGCGTTTAGTTAATAGACAAGTCACTAAAATTAAATTCTCGCCTTTGTTGCGGAAACCGCATGTTTTTGACAGCGTCATTACAGCTACACAAACATATCACCAACATAGGTCAATGTTTCTTGATCTGAAAGAGAATGATAATAAAGCATGTAATTATTACAGATCCTAGTACTTACTGTCCGTCGCCTTAGACTTTTA
Source organism: Prostheceraeus crozeri (assembly GCA_907163375.1). NCBI lineage: Eukaryota > Metazoa > Platyhelminthes > Polycladida > Euryleptidae > Prostheceraeus > Prostheceraeus crozeri. The sequence goes on from CAJQUW010016243.1 coordinate 131,269, forward strand.
GTACCACGTTAGTAGTTTATAGTGTGACATCCGGCGCGACGCTTCGCTTCGCTTTGCTTCGCTTCGCTTGCGCCGGATGTCACACTTTTGCGGGGGTTTTTCAAAATTTTCAAAAAAATCAAAATTTCAAAAATTTAGGTAGATTTCAAATTTCACGTGGCCGAAGGGCGAAAATTTAAGTTGTCTCAAAATATCACGTGGTCTAAGAATTTTGAAAATTTAGGCAGACGAAAATTTAAGTTGTCTCAAAATATCACGTAGTCTCAATATACCAGAAGATTGTATTCAAAATATTTATTCAAAATATTTATTCAAAATATTCATTTAAAAATGGAAGAAACAAAAGTGGATGAAACAAAAGTGGAAGAAACCTCAAGAATATATCCTTCGTTATCATATGAACGTAGTTCTACTTTAATGGACATTGAAAAGATTAACATTGAAAAAATGAATAAAGAAAAACACAAAGATAGAGTTAGGTATATGAAAGATAAGGAATCTCAATTATTATTAAGATTAGAGCATTATAAAAAATTAAGAAAGAGATGGACTAAAGTTAAGAATGTAACACAAGGAATTGGCATATTCTTAACAATAAGTTTAGGTGCTTTGACAATTGTTATATCTTCTGGTGTTTTAGTAATTCCAGTAGTTGCTACAGCTTTAACAGGTACGGGTGTTTTTGCAACTTCACTTGTTACAATGTTAGATAAATCTTTAATAACTAAGAAACGAAAATCATTAAAAACTAAGCATTTACATATTAAAGAAGTCTATGATAAACTACACTACTACTTTCAAAGAGTATGTGATGATAATGTTATTACGTTAGATGAGATTGAAAAATTTGATCAAATAGCTAATGAAGTAAATCAAATATCATTTCAATCACAGACAGAAAAAAGTTAATGATAAAAATAAAAAGGATGGTAAAAATTTCTAGTGATGGTAAAACTTTTATTGATGATAAAATTTTTAATGAAGAAAATGATAAAAATTTTTTTAGAAGAGCTAAAACAAAAAACTTTATTAGACAAAACTTTATTAAACAAAACTTAATACGAGAAAATTTTAAACGAAAAGATGTCAAACAACAAAGCAATAAAAAAATAATTTGTTCAGTAAAATGTTTTTGCTGTATTCCAATGTTACCACAAAATTCAAATATTATATTTTAAAAATGGATAAAATTAGAGCTGATAATTTTAAAAGAATAAAACAATTAGAAGAGTTAATAAAACAAAGAAATATTATGAAAGAAAATCATCTTCAACATAGAATGATAAAAGCTGGTATTCAATCTGATATGTTTGAAAAAATGCAGCAAACCGAGCAAGTAAAAACTGATTTTGAAAAAACTATGAAA